>VMDO01014629.1:0-53894 GCA_007922755.1 Pedetes capensis | reverse complement strand
GCCCTAGACATAAATGATACTCAGTAAGCATTTATCACAAGTATGGCTTGCCATAAGACATTAGGGTCAAGCATAACTAGCCTTCATGTTAATTAATTAGTTAATTAATTAAATGCCAGGGGTCAACCCCAGGGCCGTGTGCCTACTAAGCATGTGCTCAACCTCTGAACTACACTCCCAGCCCTACTCTTTCTAAAGCAAAGAAAATATGACTTCACCAGATTCTACATGGTTAAGGGGAAATGTTAAATGAGGAGTTTTCTGGAATCTCGTCTCATGGATTTTCCCAGAACTCCAGAGCTTAAGTAGCCCAAGAAACTGCGGAAGTTTCCTTGTTTCTCAGCTCTTTGGAGTCTCCTTTTGTCGTTACTCCTTCTGTTTCAAGATATCATTTGAGTGCTGATCTTTCCCATTGGTCAGGGAACACTGCCTGGCGCAGGCTGAGAGATGGACGTCACAGGAGCCCATGTTTCAGGGTCCCGTCACTTCTAGGAGTCCTACTTAAACAAGGGCCCTGTCTACGCTTCTTACACGTACCCTAACCTTCCCACTGCTTCACTACCGTCAAAGAAACAATCTTTCCACTCAAAAATCACCCTTCTCTCTCTGGGATGATTTGACATGGAACCCTAGGCCCTCACCAAGTGTCACAGGGACTGAAAACCCAAATTATTGCCTATGAGGCCTGGGTTTGTAGCTCAGTGATAAGAGCATTTGCCTGTCATGCATGAAGCCCTGGGGTTGATCCCAGCACTGAAAAAGAGAAAGGTAAAACAGACAAACACAAAACAAACAAAAAACTCCAGGCCAATCACTTCAATAGATGAACCAGGTTATCTTTGAGAGACAGCAGGGAGTGGGAGTGACTGAGGCATCCTGTGGCAAACATGGTTTGTCTAAAAATGAGCATCAGTTACGGCACCAATAAATGGTTACTGAATTTCCTTTTCTTTTTTGCAGTACTAGGGGTTGAACCCAGGGCCTAACACATGCTAGGCAAGTACTCTACCACTGAGCCTCACTCTCAGCCCCCACTTTTTCATTTTTTATTTTGAGACAGGATCTCGCTAAATTATACAGGCTGCCTCTGGCCTCCAAGCTGCCATCCTCCTGCCTCAGCCTTACTAGTCTGTGGGATTCCAAGCATGCACCTCAGCACCAGGCTTCAGATATTCCAATGTTTTAAGGGAAGCTGGAAATCTGGGTTTTCATGTGCTAGCTTTCTTTTTCTTTATTTTTAAAAATATCTTTATTGAGGTATATTTGCATACTTATATAATTCTCAGTGTACAATTCAAGGATTTTTAAAAATAAAGCTACCAAGTTGTGGAACCATCACTATAAGTCAGTTTTAGCACAATTTGTGACGTGGATTAGAATCCTCATGAGCATTTGTGGTTGATTTCTGTGATATCCCTCCTCTCTGACATCAGTTGTTACCCCAGGCAGTTACCATTCCACTTTTGGTTCTCTGTAGCTTTGCCTTCTATGGATATTTCACGTAGATTGTTGTTGTTGTTGTTGTTAGGTGCCGTCGAGTCGGTATCCGACTCATAGCGACCCTCTGTACAATAGGGGAAACACTGTTGTCAGTACTTCTCTGCTCTTCATAGGGTTTTCAATGGCAGATTGATTTTTGGGAGGGGGTTGCCAGGTCCTTCTCCCAAGCCTACAGCTTCTGGTGTTCCCAGGCGGTCTCCCATCCAGGTACTAACCAGGCCTGACCCTGCTTAGCTTCCGAGATCTGACGGGATGGGATGCCACAGGGCTATGGCTGCAGGCATTTCACGTAGATAGGATGACTCAATATGTCAACTCCTGTGTCTGGCTTCTTTCACTGAGCATACCATTTTCAAACGTTACCCATGTCCCAGGAATCCTTTGTTTGTTCCTTTTAACTGCCCAGTGGTATTCTATTGTATGGATCCACCACTTTTATCTATCTATTCACCAGTCAATGGACATTTAGGTTGTTTCCATCTTCTGGCTATTATAAATAATGCTGCCATACACAGCATTATTTTGTGCTGTATTTGTATCCACCTAAGTTTTTCTTTTAGGGGGGCAGTAGGTAGCTAAGAGTAGAATTGTGGGATTGTATGGTAAATTTATATTCAACCTTTAAAAATTATAGTCAAATGCGCACAATATGTTTAATTTTTAAAGAAATGGCCTATTTTCCAGAGTGGCTGCACCATTTTACACTCCTGCCAGTAATGACAGAGGGTTTCTGTTTCTCCGTCTCCTCACCAAGGTTTGCTGTTGCCTCCCTTTTTGATTATAGTCATTCCTGTGGGTGTGAAGCGGAATCTCATCATGGCTTTGGTTTGCATTTCTCTAACGACTAACGATATTGGATAGCTCTTAATTTTTAAACTTTGGAATTAATTCAAAAATTTAAAAAAATGCTGCATATCAGTTCTTCACAGAAGGAACAAAACAAGTTCGTGTACTGGAGCTGCCCTGAGGGAACAAGTCTGGCTTCTGACCTAGACTTTGGAAAACAATGGTCTGTGAACTTTTGCTGTGGGGGTTAAAAGCAGGCTATGTTGTCAGCCAAAATTACTATGGAGGTAGATGGAAAGGGTTTCTCAGTTTTCCTAATAAACTTGTACACTAGAAAAAAAGGTAATTTTCAACCTATTCATAATATCCCATCATTTTTATTCAGTACATCTTCATGTTATGTATTCATTGAAAGAATCCTTAAGATACATATTCGTATCTCTCTCTCTCTCTCTTTTTTTAAGAGATGAAATGAAGTAATTTGTCAGAGGTTGAACACTTAGGAAGTGGCAGAGTTGGGTTCAAAGCCAGGGCCGTCTGATTCTAACTCCTGTGCTTTCCTTAACAGAATTCCAATAGATTCTGAGATGGAGCTACTGGGGGTAGGCTGGAGTCAGAGGAGCCTGACTCTGGTGGGCTTGGTGTGGGGACCATGGGAGAGGAAGGAAGCAACAAGATTTCAAGACTGGTTTCATCAATAGGTCAAGGGAACCTACAAAGAGTGAGTTGAAGTGGAGGTTGGAAGAAAATAGTTTGGGGATATGCTGCTTTTGCCGTTCCCTTCTCATCCACATAGGCAAACTCTTGTTGTTGTTGTTGTTAGGTGCCATCTAGTTGGGTTCAACTCACAGCAACCCTGTGTACAACAGATGAAACACTTCTTGACACTGTGCCATGCCTGGCACTATATTAGGGCTTCTCTTCTATTCATAGGGCTTCCAGTGGCTGACTGTTTTATAGGAGTGGTCTGCCAGGTCTTTTCCCCAAGCCTACAGCACCTGGTGTTCCCAGGTGGTCTCCCATCCAAACATTAACCAGGCCTGACTCTGCTTAGCTTTCAAGACCTAACGGGATCAGGTGCCATGATGTAGGGTGGGGTTTGGCTCAGTTGGTAGAGTGCTGTTCTGTGCTCTCTGAGGCCCTGAGTTCAATTCCCAGCATGGCAAAGGTGGGAGAAGGACCTGGCTGCCCACTCCTAAAATAAGCAGCCATTGAAAACCCTATGAACAACAGAGAAATACTGACATAGTGCCTGGCATGGCACAGTGTTAGGGAGTGTTTTGTTTTGTTGAACACAGGGTCGCTATGAGTCTTACCTGACTCGAAAACACCTAACAACAAGTGTCCCATCCATGTAGAGATGTCTAGCACACAGTGGAAAATGCATCTGATCCCGTTAGGTCTTGAAAGCTAAGCAGAGTCAGGCTTGGTTAATGCTTGGATGGGAGACCACCTGGGAACATCAGGTGCTGTAGGCTTGGGGAAAGGACCTGGCACACCACTCCTATAAAACAGTCAGCCACTGAAAGCCCTATGAATAGAAGAGAAGCCCTCACATAGTGCCAGGCACGGCACAGTGTTGAGGAGCGTTTCATCTGTTGTACACAGGGTTGCTGTGAGTTGAACCCAACTAGATGGCACCTAACAACAACAACAACAACAACAACAACAAGAGTTTGCCTACATGGATGAGAAGGGAACTGCAAAAGCAGCAGGTCCCAAACCTAAGTGCTGGAGAGAAGCCAAAGCTAGAGATACACTTGGGGACTTTCTTTTTATTTCTTCTCATCAAGACTAATGTCTTTGTGAGGCTGAATTCTGGTGAACTTCCTGCCCTCTTCTTCTGATGGTCCACTGAGTTTGTTTTAAAATTATGAGGAAGATTTAAAATGATGAGTAACCATGCACCTGGTGGATTCTCTAAGTACAGAATATTGCATTTAGAAATGACTTCCCTGGCTGACAAAGCTGACTTGGACCTTAGAGATGGAGTCTTAGGTCCTCTCTAAACACATTGAAGACTTCACATATTTTGTGCCATTAACTTGTACTCCATGTGTACACTACGCTAAGGACAGAGCTCCACTATGGAAGTCAGTAGGTAGAACTTCCATACAATCCAGCCATACCACTCCTGGGCATAGACCCAAAAGAATTACAGAGATACTGATGTGCCCATTTTTATTGTAGCACTATTCACCATAGCCAAATTATGCAACCAGTCTAGATGCCCGTCTATGGATGAATGGATACAGAAAATGTGGTATGCATACATAATCAAGTTTTTCTTGGACATAAAGAAGAATGAAATTTTGTCGTTTTTAGGAATGTGGCAGGACCTGGAACTCATCATGTTAAGTGAAGTAAGCCAGACTCGGAAAGACATGTGTGGCATGTGTTCACTTACATGTGTGAGGGAGGGGAAAAAAGTGGGGGCAGGGACTTGAAACTACAAGGAGAAATTGTAGGGTTATAGAAAGGGAAGGGGGAAGGGGAGTTTGGGAATGGGGATAATGAATAATGGCGGGAGTAAATATGCTCAGTAAGTACAGTTGTTGTTGTTGTTGTTAGGTGCCGTCCAGTTGTGTCTGACTCATAGCGACCCTCACTGGATTTTCAATGGCAGATTGTTTTCGGGATTGCCTTGGGAGTGGATTGCCACATCCTTCTCCCATTTTTGCGGTGCTGGGAATCGAACTGGGGACCTCAGAGACTGCAGAGCTGCGCTCTACCAACTGAGCTAAATCCCAACCCAGTATGTACAATAAGTATATGATAATAAAAAATAAGTAGGTTAAAAAAATCTTCTTGGGGCCAGGCCTAAGACACTTGGACAGGGGGCAGCCACCCAAGGGGACAGGTGGGAATGGGGACCAGACACACCCATCCAAAGACAGTACAAGGCCTGATTCAGACCTCCCCTGAGAGGATTCTGCACTCAGAAGTTTTGGAGCTTTCTCTGAATTCCACCAACCCTCCCTTTTCTCTTCCTGCCGTTTTGGTTTTTGGTTTTACTCACTTTTTATCGGACCAGAAGTTTCCTAGGCACTTACATCAAACGTATTAAAACGCACGCGCATATCCAGCCTTAAGTAAGTAACATTGCGTCTTGCCGCAATGTTTTTCTAAGGCTTTGATAAACTTTTTGTAAGAACATATAATTCATTTTGTTCTTGTGATTTAGACTTTATTATATCTATACACATATAATGAAAAGTTGTGTTGTAGTTGACTAGATTATGCAAACATTTCATTAAGTATTTATTAGCTTCGATTTTCTGGTTTCCCTAATTTGAAACCTTTTTATCCCTCTCCAGGTCTCAAACGTTTTCGAAGGCCCTTTAACAGCTCACAGGCCCTAGAGGATATGACAACACCGCAGGAGCCCAGCGCATTTCTCACAGTCCTTTTCAAGTAGGGGGCTTTACTGCCTGAGTGAATGAATGAATGTAAGAATGAATGAATGAGGTGAAGGCAGTCGTTTTCCTAAGTCTTGCCTCTAGGACTCGTTAGCTTCTCATTCTTCTGCACAACCTCAGCTCTGCCTGGAGGCTGGGCAGCGAAGCCCCTCCCCGCTACCACCAACCTGCGGCAGAGGACGAAGGTGTCCGGCGCCCGGCCAGCCCCAGCAGCCTCAGCCTGGAGTCCCGGGTCGCAGCACAGCTTGGACGGTGGACCGCAGCCCCGCCCCACTCGGGCCCTTGCGCATGGGCGGAGCGGCGCCCCTCCCCCACTGCAGGTGAGCCGCCGATCGGCGGCCCCCACCCCCAGCCGTCCCCGGGTGACGTCAGGCCTCTGGACCGCGTTCGGGCCCCGCCCCTGCAGGCAGCGCCCGCGGCCCCGCGACTCCGCGGTGGAAGCTCGTCCCGCTGCGGGACACTCCGGCCGCAGCAAGCCGAAGGGGCCTTCGGACGTTCAGCTGGGCCGCTGCGGCGGCCAGCGATAGGGCGAGGTGCGTCCAGGCGGAGCTGGGGGCTCCGGCCGCGGCACACCTGCTTCCCCGTCCGCCCTGCGTGGGCCGGCGCAGCTAGCCGGCCGCTGCAGGATCCGCACCCGCTTCCTCGCGGGATCACCGGGCGCCCAGCCAGCCTCAGCTGTCCATCTCCACCCAAGCCAACCAATCGCCCGCCACCGCCCCGGCCGCACCTCCCGGAATCTCTGACGGGCGTGAGCGCCAGCCTATGAAATCGGGGCCGTGGGGGTCTGGGTCAGGAGCGGGAACCAATGAGCATCGTCCCAGGTGGGTGGAGGGAGCCCGACTCGGGAAGGTAGCTTCGTTCGGGTTGCTAACGTCTTCTCTGGGAGATGGGCGCGCAAACCGACCAGTGGGTCTGGGGGCGGCGGTGATGGGCGTGGGGCTTGCCCAATGAGGGTGGGAGTGGGTGGAGCAGACGTGAGCAGCCGTGCTAAAGGAGCCCGGCTGAGGCAGTGGTGGTTTTGGGACCGAGGCGCCAGATCTGTGGTCGCTCTTGGGGACGCGCGCCGGCTCCACCATCTTCGGCTGAAGGTGAGAGGTGCCGGTGCCTGGGTCCGAGTGCGGTGGCCTGGGGAGCGGGGACGGCTTGTTGGGGGGTGGGGAGGGAAGGGTCCCCCGGGATGGGGGAACCCGGTGGCTCCGCAGCGCAGGAACCAAGCCCAGGCGGGAGCTGGAGAAGGCAGAGGGGGCTCTGGGCTGCAGGGTTTGTGCTGCGGTGACCTGGGGGCCGGGGAACTGCACCCCAGTGAATGAAGGTGGGGAGACCCCTGGAGGGCGGGGAATGGGGTCCTTGGGAGTGAGACCCCTGCAGGGATCAGGGCCCGGGCGTGCGGAAGGGCGACCCCTGCGGGGCTGCGGATGGAGATCCGGGGGTGGGGACGCGGGGACCGGTTTCTCGGCGCGTGGAGTCCCCGGAGGCGTGGAGATCGGGGGTCACCGCCCCGGTGGAAGCCCTGGGCTGCCACCAGAGTCTGGGTCTCCCTCCTGGGAGAGGACCGCGTCTCGGGGCGTGACCCCGGCGGCCCAGATCGCGGGACAGGAAGGGCTCCTGGGTAGGTTGGGGGTGGGTAGGCCGGGCCGGGCCCCCCGGGCGTGGGAGAGGGGTTCGCCGGGGGCCCGGAGGCGGGCGCCAGGCCGGTGGGGCGCGGGGACCGAGGGCAGCGTCTCTGCGCGCAGTCCGGGCAGCACGCGGCGGTGCGGGGCAGGGTCGCCCTCTGCGGCCGCCGGGGAAGGGGGACGCGGGTGGGGAACGACGACGTGCGGCGCGCTCCGGGGACCGCCGGGGGCCGGGGGCGGACGCCCCGCGAGGCTCGCGCGGCTCGGAGGGGGCGAGGCGGGAAATGTGGCGGGGGCGCGCGGTGGCGGGGCGGCCGGGGGGAGGGCCGGCCTCGCTTCGGGATCCCTTTATTGTGTAAGAGATCCGATGGCTCGCCGCAGCCTCTTCCTCGCCTTTCCGCACTTGGGGTCACACCCTCACCCCGTAAAATCGGAGTGGAACGGGGTCTCGGGGAAGTTGGAGCTTGCGGAGTCCTGGCGTTGGCCGGGGCTTTGTGGGTCTGCGGTGGGCGGACGCGGCCCACGGACCCGGGAGGCCCCCGGGCAGGCCTGCCTGGGAACTGGGGCCTTGGGAAGGAGGAGGCGACTCGGCCCGGCTGACCCGGGCTGGAGAGGTTTGGGGAACGTGGCCTCTGCCCACGACCGTTATCTCTGCCTCTTAGGGCCTCTGCAGCTCCCTTCAAGATCACTGCGGTGGCTGGAAGGGGGTGGGGTGGGCTGGGGTGGGGTAGGGGAAATCAGGCGGGGTAGCTCACACTGCGGATGAAACAAAGACCGCCGTTTTCGCTGAATAATATAATACTAAATATCATACTTGGCCTTGGCGAGATTTTGGGTCTTTTAACATGAGAACTGGGGATTCTTTGAGTCCGGCTTAATTATTCTCGATGCTGTCTCACTCTGGAAAACTTTATAATCTATTCATTGTTTGATCTCCTTCATCAAACTGCTTCTAATAATGATTCTTGTGGTCGCATGCTTTGGATGTTTAAGTGTGCCCTGTCTGTCTTTGGGTTGTGGAAAAGTGGCCATTTTATGCATCTCCTCACTTCAGCATCTTAAATTCAGTTCTTCCTCGTCCTTATCGGGAGAGAGCATATGGTGTAATGGGGCGATATAGCGCAAGCTTTTGCAGCAAAAAAGATGTGACTTGTGAGTGCTTGGCTATTTATTTGGGCTCCTTGGGGTGATCATTACAGGGAAGAGACTGTATGGAAGGTGAGATGGAGGGAAATTTGAAGGGCACATTGTAGGGTGAAACACTATACGTTTCAGCGGTTTATGTACTGTGATCACATACGGGGAATTAAAATTCCTGGTTTGGGATGCAAGTTTTGAAAATATTTAACACAGCTTAGAGCTATGAGTTGGGACATAGTTCAGTCCATATATAGGGATAGTGGTCTTTTGCCTTTGGTTTGTGTTCGTGATTGTTTGATTAAGCTGAGTTTTAGTAAATTAACATACTTGAACAGCCCTGTAATATTAGTGATCTAGGGTAGCTGGCAATCCAGAAAGTGGGACAGTTCCGTTCTAGTTCATGTGCTTGAGAAGGATGCGCTACTGTGGATAACTTATCCGTCATTTTTGTTTGCTTTTCTTTATGCAAGCTGTTTATAAAATCGAATTGTTTCCCCCTGTCCACACCTATAGTAGGTGCTAGGGAACAGTGGAGAAGTTTGCTGGGTGGTATTTCATAGGAAGTAAAAAAAACCACCTGGGGAGATGGAGCCCCTGGGGCTTGTGTCTAACACCAATGCAGAGGATAGGGACTTTGACCCTGTAGGTGACGAATTCATACACCAATACATGATTTGATTATAATTAGACACTTATTTAAAATAACACCAAGTTAAACTTCCAGATTATTTTCATGTCTGCTGTGAAGAAGTTCCTACTTGTTCCTTTTCCCCCTAAACATAAGGATTTTTTCTTTACAATACAAAGCATTTGCCGGATTGTACTCGTGTATTCATTGGCTAAACCTATACTCTTTAAGCCATAATTGGGAGACAGGGTTTTTATTTGGTAGACAGGTAATCTGTAGTATACTGCACACCCTTCAAAATTTCCTCCTTTTTACCTTCCCACATTGTAGCCTGCACTCTATACCTGAACTGTGGGCTTAATCCCAGCTCTGCTACTTATTAGTTGTGTGATCTTAGGCGGATTATTGGCCTTCTCTGAACCTCAGATTCCTCATCTATATAATGGATATATTAATGGTACCTACCTTATAGCAATTAAAACGTGGTACCTGTAACTACTCAGCCATTGAAAACCCTATGAATGGCAGAGAAACACTGACATAGTGCTGGGCATGGCACAGTGTCAGGGAGTGTTTTGTTCTATTGTATATAGGGTGGCTATGAGTCGGACATGACTCGGTGGCACCTAACAACAACAACAACAACAAGAAGTTACTACTTAGGACATAATTAGGAATATACAAGAGCAGTATTTGCTAGTTTAACACTTACAGTATTAACCTTTCAACAGGAAAAACATTTGGGAGTGGTTCAATGTTAAATACCATATGATCCCTGATCAGATACCGAATGTACAGCTGAGTGAAAAGATACAATATATTTGGCAGCCACAAGTGAGAGTTAAACTGAACAGACATCTTCACCATCGAGGACTTCGTTAGCTCAACAACAATATGAGCTGTTAAGCCCTCTGGTGCAGGACTGGGTAGGGCAAGGAGACTTCGAGAAAAGCAGTACTGAGCATCAGGAGAAGGAGAGGATTAAATTGCCACAGTGACCTGAAAAGAACTGGTGAAAGGGTGGCATTTGGGTCAGGAGTGGGAGCAATAGTAGGGTTTTGGTTGTGGGGAGGTTGAACCGCACTGTGAGGCTGGCTACCATTTGTGGTGAGGTTGATCCATGGGTTTGGATCCCCTAGAAGGTACCAGGGACCAGGCTGAGGGCTCAGGATAAGGCAGCAAGGAATGGGTAACCATCTCCACAGAGTTTAGTTGTAGAAAAATCTGGAAAAGTAAAAGTCATTTGTCATCCTACTATCCAGTAAAGAGCCAATGAGTATTTATTCCATTAAAAAAGAGATGTGTGTCTGTAACTTTCTCCCACAAAATTGTGAGCATGTTGTGATTGCAATTTTGTGATGTAACGGTTTTCTCTTAAATTATAAGCATTTCTGTACCTAGAAAAAGTACCAACAAAATTTAAATGTTCCAATTTGATAAAGTAACTTAAATAAATAAATATATATATATACACACACACATATGTATAACTTTTTCTAGACGTACTCTAAAAGTAACCTGCCCTAGAAATGACTTGCTATTATAATTTATAGCCATCTACTAAATTTAAGCATATATTTACATACCCAAGGTAAATTAAAGAAATGTGCGCATGCCTACTGGCAGCAAGATAGTTTGGTAAGTGCTGTTTAGTATATACTGTTTATACTGAATAAGAACAATAAAAGTAACTTACTACCATATTTTGTTATAGTTGGATAGTTTTTCTTTTAATAGATTCTGTACTTCCGAAGGGTGGAGTGTGTGTCCTATTATTTGTCCTCAAATTCACCTAGGATGATTCCCATGCCTCCTTTCTTCCCGGTGTGTAGTGTTTAAGTTGGAGAAGTTTGTTAATAGGCTTATAAGCCCAGCCCCTAGAGGTCATGGGCTTTTGAAACCATACTTCTGAATGTACCTGGGCTCACAAATACCCATTCTATTGCCCTCTCCCATGCAGCTGCCTAAGAAGCAAATGTAAGTTTAATTATAAAATGTGTTACTAATATTTTTTTCCAATACTGAGGACTGAGCCCAGGGCCTCGTACATGCTTTGCAAGTGCTTCACCACTAAGTTGTACCCCCAATCCTTTTTTATTTTTTACTTTTTTATCTTGAGACAGAGTATCCCTAAGTTGCACAGGCTGCCTCTGGCTTCGAACCTGCAGTCTTGCCTCAGCCTCTCAAGTTGATGGGATTATAGGTGTGAGCCACCACACCTGCCTTTAAACGTGTTAGTAATTTTATTTGTAGAAATCTTAATAATGTGAGTCACACATGTTGTGTGATTTGGAGGAATTCACTTAGTTTTGTGAATTTCGCTTTATCCACGTCTATAACCTTCTAAAGCATCAGCAAATTATTTATTTATTTGGCAATCCTTGGGAGGTAAACCCAGGGCCTTGCACATACCTTGCAAGTGCTCTACCACTGGGCTGTACCCCCAGCCCATTTTTCATTTTTTATTTTGAGTCAGGGTCTTGCCAAGTTATGCAGCCTGCCTGTGGCCTCAAACTCATGATCTTTTTGGCTCTATCTCCCAAGTTGTTGGAATTACAGGTGTGAGCCACCACACAAAGCTCACATTCTTTAAGTCATGCTATCAGTGAGTTTAGGGCTAGGATTTAGCTCAGTTGGTAGAGCGCTGCTCTGCAGTCTCTGAGGTCCCAAGTTCGATTCCCAGCACCGCAAAATGGGAGAAGGACATGGCAATCCACTCCCAAGGCAATCCCGAAACAGTCAGTCATTGAAAACCCTATGAGGGTCGCTATGAGTCAGATACCAAATCAACGGCACCTAACAACAACAACAACATCAGTGAGTCTAGGGCTGGGATTTAGCTCAGTTGGTAGAGCACTGCTCTGCAGTCTCTGAGGTCCCGAGTTCGATTCCCAGCACCGCAAAATGGGAGAAGGGCATGGCAATCCACTCCCAAGGCAATCCCGAAACAGTCAGCCACTGAAAACCCTATGAGGGTTGCTATGGGTCGGACTCGACTCGATGGCACCTAAGAACAACAACAATCAGTGAGTCTAGAATATTGATTTTCAGCTTGTTTTTCCACCCCTATATACCTGCTAGTAGTAGGGTCTCACTGTGGTAGACAGGGGCTGAGGTTTAGCTCAATTGCTAAGAGTGCTGCTCTGCACTCTCTGAGGCCTGGAGTTCCATCCCCAGCACCACCAAAATGGGAGAAGGACCCCTCAATCCACTCCTGAAACAATCCCAGAACAACCAGCCATTGAAAACCCTAGGAGTAGCAGAGAATCACTGATGTAGCGCTGGGGAATGTTTTGTTCTGTTATACATAGGGTCGCTATGAGTTGGACCCTACTCAACAACACCTAACAACAACAACAACAACATGGTAGCCAGAGAACTATGGACAGCAGTTGTCAAGTGCAGCCCAGGACCAGCAGCATCAATATCGTCTGGGAACTTGTTAGAAATACAGATTCTTGGGCTTCACAGAAGACCTACTGAATGAGAAACTCTGGGTGGCAGGGCCCAGCAACCTGGATGTTAATAAGCCTTCCTGGTGCTGCCAATGCATGCCACAATTTGAGACCCACTAGTTAATTTGTGCCTGCAGCTGTACCACTGCGGCTTCTGATCCCATCAGATCTTTGAAGCTAAGCAGGATTGGGCCTGGTTAGTCCTTGGATGGGAGACCGCCTGGGGAACACCAAGTGCTGTAGGCTTGGGAGAAGGACCCAGCAACCCACTCCCCACCCCAAACAATCAGCCATTGAAAACGCTATGAATAGCCGAGAAGCAGTAATAATACTGTTTTGCCTGTTGTATGTGGGGTCTCTATGAGTCAGACACCAACTCAACAGCACCTAATAACGAACTCAGTTTGTATTATGTGTTACCGTGCATTACATTGTAGCAAAATAATTTCTGAAGAATCACAGCTATTTGATTCAAGTAAATTGTTAGGGGTTAAGGGCTGGCATCTGTACACACTGTCAGTGATTAATCTTTTAGGACATAGACAACTCTGAGAATCTAAAGGAAGTTATGGATATTCTCCTTAGGACCACACACATACACACTTACAAGGTATGATCAAGATCCAGTGAATGTTTAAATTAAAAAACATGTGATTACATCTGAGTGTGATGGTGCACACCTATAATCCCAGCAACTTGGGAGGCAGGGGCTGAAGGATCGCAAATTCGAAGCCCAAGGCAGCCTAGATAACTTAGCAAGACTCTATCTTAAAATATAAAATAGGGCTGAGGGTGCAGCCCAATACTAGAGCACTTTCAAAGAATGTGTGAGGAGGCCCTGGGTTCAACTCCAAAGTACTGCAAAAAAACAAAAAAAAAATTACAGTAAAAGACACACTGCCATTAACTCCCCCTCAGAATACTCCCTCTTAGTTCAAACATACTTATCTCACCATTCTACCCTCTTTGTGAAGCAGCTCTGGAAGTCCTTTTTCGTGAGTGTCTTTAGATTTATCCTGCATTGTGATCGTGCTCCATGACACACACACAGCTTCTGGCATGGCAATTTCTGTCAAGTAAAAACATTATGGTGTGTGTCCTTATCTACCTCATCCACTGGATATGGCATTGCATGACTTCCGGCCCTTCCCCAAAGTCAAAATGACCCCGAAGTACTTGGGAGTTGAACCTTTTGTAAAGTGTAAACCTTTTGAATTGATTCAGGATATTGAGGAAGGCACAACAGGGCAACTAAAGGCACTAACAGGACTGCTTCAGAGAGTGACACACATGATAGAACAAGTGTGTTCAAAGCCAGGGGAAGAATTTTGAGAATTATTGGCCATGTGTCTTTTATTATAATAAATTTTAAAAAAATTTAAACATTCACTTCATGTTAAGCATGTTGTTATTGTTGTTGTTAGGTGCCGTCAAGTCAGTATCTGACTCATAGCGACCCTCATAGAGTTTTCAATGGTTGACTGTTTCGGGATTGCCTTGGGGGTGGATTGCCAGGCCCTTCTCCCATTTGTGGGGTGCTGGGAATTGAACTTGGGACCTCAGAGACTGCAGCGCAGCGCTCTACCAACTGAGCTAAATCCCAGCCCATGTTAAGCATACTACATGTTTATACCATTTCACTGCTTTCATGAGCTTGAAATTTATCTATAAATTCAAGGTTAAGAACCTTTCAACAACTTGGACAACTTTATGATTTCCTATGCAACCTACAAGGGATGCCTGGTATGGGTCCTCTTGCCCACAAAGAACTCCTAACATTTGTCAGACAGTGAGAGGGGGAGGAGTTGAGGGGATTTGATAGAGTGAAAATAGGTACTCAATTGGTTGCTTGTGTTGATTTGGATGCCTATGAAATTCGTAATAACCTGGACTTTGGAATAATAGCAAAAAATATTGGAGATGGTATCATATTCCAAAAAGATACTGTCCGATGGGAATGATGAGTCACAACAGAAAGGTGAATGATGAGTATGAAATCTTGTTATTTGATCCAAAAGGCCTATTGCACACATACAGGAGAAAATATAGCTTAGCAGCCATGTGTACAGACCTCTTGCTGGTAGCTCGTTATGAGCCAGTAGTCAATGCATCGTAAATAAACCAATTGTATCTTGAGCTACATTCACTGTAACAGTCAGAGAACCAGTCCTTTCCCCAGCGTAGCTGAGGTTTCTAATGATTTCTGTTTTTCTACATATGGTCGGTATATGTGGAATATTAGGATTGCTTCTGGACCGTGCACTCTGAAGGAAAGACCTGGCCACCCTGGGGACCTGTCTAGAATCGAAAGATGGGGGTGGTGGAAGGAGTCTTGCTGATTGACGGAAGGCTGCTGTGGAGCTGGAGTGGGAGCAGCTGTAGATGGGGAACGGAGACCTGAGTCGCCACCACCAGATACTCAGAAAGGCCCACGTGAAGCCAGGTTACACTTGTCTTCTGTGGTCCTGTGGCATCACTTTAGACCACAGGGGGCCACAGGAAAGCTACTGGGGGACTGATCTGGAGTATTTGTAAGGAAGTGCGTTGGTGTCTGAAGGCGGACTGAGAGGCGTACTTTAGACCTGATTCTTTTCGTAGCTATAGCCTGTGGTCACAATAATCCCAGCTTTTATTATGCATCTTTGCTTTCTTTTTTTCTTTCCCTTATTAACTCTCTGTTTAATTTGTGGTGAGGATGAAAGAGAAAAAAGGGTCCCCCTAGAACTTTACTTTTTGCTTCTGCCTGCTTTTCAGCCCTTGGTAACTGAGGGCAAGTCTTGAGTGGCCCCAGACAACCAGAATCATAATTAGTGGTCACCCTTGAAATTTACCTTGGAAATTTGGTTAGTCTGGCCATGAGGAGAAATACGCCAGCTCCTCAACTTAGAGTTTGTACTTGATGTTTACTAAGGGTTTTAAGTTTCTTATAAGTAAAACCTATAAGTTACTTTATGTTTTGTAAACATCTAATTTTGCACTTCTCTCCTTCCCTCAGGGGCGATTGCTCTCGGGTCCTTCTGTTTACAATGGCACAGAGAACTGGACTGGAGGATCCGGAGAGGTATCTCTTTGTGGACAGGGCCGTCATCTACAACCCTGCCACTCAAGCTGATTGGACAGCTAAAAAGCTAGTGTGGATTCCATCAGAGCGTCACGGTTTTGAGGCCGCTAGTATCAAGGAAGAACGGGGAGATGAAGTGATGGTGGAGTTGGCAGAGAACGGAAAGAAAGCAATGGTCAACAAAGACGACATTCAGAAGATGAACCCACCTAAGTTTTCCAAGGTGGAGGACATGGCGGAGTTGACATGCTTGAATGAAGCGTCAGTCTTACACAACCTGAAAGATCGCTACTATTCAGGACTCATCTACGTAAGTAGTTCTTCCAAGGAATTACTGGAAGGAGTGACCGGGCATGATGTAAATGAACATCATGCATTATACATTGTACATTGTTGTTGTTGTTGTTAGGTGCCGTCGAGTCGGTATCTGACTCATAGCGACCCTCTGTACAACAGGGGAAACCCTATTGTCAGTGCTTCTCTGTTGTGCATAGGGTTTTTGATGGCAGATTGATTTTTTTGGGAGGGGGTTGCCAGGTCCTTCTCCCAAGTCTACAGCACCTGGTGTTCCCAGGCAGTCTCCCATCCAGGTATTAACCAGGCCCGACCCTGCTTAGCTTCCGAGATCTGATGGGATCGGATGCCACAGGGCTACCGCTGCAGGCACATTATACATTATACATCTTGTATACATTATACATCTTGTCATAATCAGATGACAGTGTGGAACACCTACATGTTCTGCTTAACATGACTGTTTCAGTTCAAAATAGAATGATTGTCTCCTGCTTACCTAAGCCTTGCTCTCCTTTCAGTCTTAACACGATGAGTTTAAATAATGCAGTCTGCAGTTGTTGTTGTTCGTTGTCATCAAGTCAAGTCCTACTCATAGCGACCCTCATAGGGTTGACTTTTTTTGTGTGTGTGGTACTGGGGGTTGAACCCAGGGCCTCGCACCTGCATGCTCTGCAAGTGCTGGACTGTTGAGCTGCACCCTTAGCCCATTTTTTCACTTTTTGAGACAGGGTCTCGCTAAATTACTCAGACTGCCTCTGGTCTCGAACTTGCGATCCTCCTGCCTCCACCTCCGGAGCCGCTGGGATTATAGGTGTGCACCACCACACCTGGCCCTTATGGAGTTTTTCAATGGCTGATTGTTTCGGGATAGCTTCAGGAGTGGATTGCCATATCCTTCTGTTTTTGCATTGCTGGTGATCAAACCTGGGTCCTCAGAGAGTGTAGAGCAGCTCTCTACCAGCTGAGCTAAACCCTAGCCCCCCCCCCCCATTAGAGATAATAAAATGACGTGCTCTGGAGCATCAGGTGAGAGAGAGCACGTGGTGGAAAGACCAGGAAATGTAATAAGGTAGTGAGAATTGCATTTGTACGAGGATCCAGACAGCAAAATGATGGGCGATCAAGAGCCTGTCGAGGAGGCTACAGTGGAGGGGCGACAAGCTGCAGGGTGTCAGCGAAGAGCAAGAATAGCTTCATTTGAATACAAGGAAGGAGGAAAGATGAGTGCTGAGGTTTTGAAGAGGAAACAGTTTGAGGTGAGGCTGAGGCTGTGGTTGTCTTGTGGTTTGTAGCTGACATGTATGTATATCGCAGTCACGGACCGTGTCCCTGACCATACAGAAATGACTGGGAATAATAAGGGACAGAGTGGAGGACAAGTGAAGGCAGATACTGAGAAGAGTCTAGAACGACCAAATAGGATGGAGGAGATGTTAAGTGGAGGTGACAGGGATATGACGAAGGCGGCATGGATTGGACTGAGACAGACTTAAAAGGAAGAGACATAGAAAAGTTGACAACGTAATGACCTGAAATTAGGAAATGGTTGTTGAATTTTTTATAAGGACCGTGCTGCTGAAGCTCAAGTGTAATTTGAAACTTCAGTCATCACTTCCTGTTCCCGTGTTGTTGTTGTTGTTAGGTGCTGTTGAGTCTGGCCCGACACATAGTGACTCTCTTAGGGTTTGCAGTGGCTGATTGTTTCAGGATTGCTCCGGGAGTGGATTGCCATGTCCTTCTCCTGTTTTTGCAGTGCTGGGAATCGAACCCTGGCCCCCAGAGAGTGCAACACAGCACTCTGCCAACTGAGCTAAATCCCAGCCCCCCCCCCAAAAAAAAATCAATCTGCCATTGAAAACCCTATGGACAGCAGAGAAGCACTGACAATAGTGTTTCCCCTGTTGTACAGAGGGTCGCTATGAGTCAGATACCGACTCGGCAGCACCTAACAACAACAACAGCAAGGGATAGTTATAGAGCACTTCCTGTGCTCTGTGTGCTGAGGAGCACGGTGAACAAGATGAGCTAGACCCCTGCCTTCTTTATGTGTCCTGCGAGGAAATGAAAACAGGGCTGTGGGACAGGGGGAGTCAATGAAGGTAGCATTTGGGCTGCAGTCTGACTGATAAGGGGATGAGTCGGTGGAAAAGCCAAGAAATGAATAGTTTGCTCATGACCTTTGCCAGAGTCTCCTCCATGAAGCCTTTCTTTTCTTTTCCTTTTTTTTTTTTTTTTTTTTTGGCAGTACTGAAGGTTGAACCCAGGGCCTCCTGCCTGCATGCTCTGCAAGTGCTGGACCACTGAGCTGCACCCCCAGCCCATTTTTTTACTTTCTGAGACAGGGTCTTGCTAAGTTACGCAGACTGCCTGTGGTCTCGAACTTGCGATCCTTCTGCCTCTGCCTCCCCAGCCGCTGGGATTACAGGTGTGAACCACTATGCCCGGCCCAAGCCTTTCTTTTCTTTCCTCCAGGAGGTAGGATGCAAAGTCAGAGGAAGAGACAGCCAGTGGGGCTGGGAAAGCAGTCTGGGGAGAGAAGAGAGGTCCTGGAAAAGAGGATCAGCCAAGGATACGAAAACAACTGTGGAGCAGCATGGAGAGCCCAGCTGAGGCTGAGTAACCGTGGCCGGAGACCACATTTTTGCCTGGCTGTGTGGATTCGCTCCAGGCCCGTGAGGGCATGGGAACTTGTCTCTCCATTGCTAGAGGCAGGCTCAGTAGGAATGGAAGTCTGGGTAGGCGGGGGCTGTTGGATCAAGGACTGGAGGTTTTAATGATGTTGGAGGACAGAGCTTGTGTGAGTGGGGGGAGTGCAAGAACTGGAAAATGAAGAGATTGTGGTCAGATGATAATACGGACCCCCGAGATTTGATAGGTGGCTCAGTTGTGCAGGGTGGCAGTGTGAAAAGGAGCCGGGCATCTTGATCCCCCCACTTGACACTAGCTGTAAGTAGGAGGAAGAAAGAGATTGATGGGAAGGGGAAGGAATGAAAAGGATTGTATTTTATTTGCAGCCATTCCTCATGGTGATCTGAGATTTTGCAGCTGTGTGCTAGCGGAGTTTGATTTTTCTTTTTCCTTTTTTTTTCCAACTTGCTCAGAGAAAACCCGAGCAAATTTGTGAGTTTCTTTTCAAAGCACTGTTATCGTTGTTCTGTACAGAGGAGAATCTGAGTTTTTCCTCAAAGCAGTAGGGTCACTGTAGAGGTGGGAGTTTAGGAGGATCATTTCTATCAAAAGGGTGGAGAAAAGTTTCCCACTTTAGATTCTAAAGAAGTCTTGTGAAAAGAGTAGGGCTGAGGAGAGCTGCCTTGTTGGCTTGTGGTGTCCTTGTTTTGGGCTTTGGAACCAACTAGTCACTCGAAATTGATCACTTGAGGTGCCATGATAGAGACTGTATCCCAGTGCCAGTGATGGCTGGGAGCTCTGGATACATTTTGATCTTTAAAAGAACCACAGGGAAGAGCTCTTACCTCAACTCAGAAGGGGTAGCTTTATGACAAGAGCTATCTGTCTGGAACTGTGGCTTTTTTTTTTTTTTTTTTTTTTTTGGTGGTACTGGGGGTTGAATCCAGGGCCTTGCACTTGCATGCTGTGCAAGTGCTGGACCACTGAGCTGCACCCTAAGCCCATTTTTTTACTTTTTGAGACAGGGTCTCTCTAAGTTATGCAGACTGCCTCTGGTCTCGAACTTGCAATCTTCCTGCCTCTGCCTCCCGAGCCGCTGGGATTACAGGCGTGCGCCACCACTCCCAGCTACTGTGGCCTTTCTTAGAGGGATGCAGACAGCTCATGGAAATTGAGAGGGGAAAAGCCTGTGGAATAAATAACCTGACCTTCTCCTCTATCCTTAGTCTCTTGCTAACCTCTCCCATTGGCCAAACTCACTTTGAAGCCAGAGGAGATACTTTGTATAGGGTCAGCTTCAGTTCCATCAGGTATTGAATTTTGTGTGTGGTGTGAGGTAGGGGCAAGATTCCTTTTTTATTCCTCCAAATGGCTATCCAGTTGACCCAGTGCCATTTACTGAAATGGTCCTTTCTCCACTGTTCTGAAGTGACACCTTTGTCACAAATTCAGTGTTGATAAATATATTCTTGACTCCATTTTCTGTCCTATGGTTTTGTGTCCCTATCTTTGGGCCATTATCACATTGTGTTAATTATTATAGCTTTAGAATTTGTCTTTTTCAATGTGGCAAATCCTCTGATTTTTGTTTTTAAGGATTGTCTTGGCTGATAGGTCCTTTGCATTTCAGTATAATTTTAGTTTGTCATTTTTCATATACAGATACACATATATGCACACTTTCCCTAGTTGTGATTTTATTAATTCTATAGATCAATTTGAGGAAGAAATTAGATCTTTATAATATTTAATCTCTAATTCCTAGGCATACCAGTTTATTTACTTCTTCATTTTTCTTGATATTGTTTTATAGTTTTCTTTGCAGAGGCCATGCACCTCTTTTGTTAGATTTATTTTTTGAGTATTTGAATTTTTTTTCCTGGATGCTATTTAAATGGTGCTTTAATTTTTACCCTTGTGATAATATGGTACATATATAGTGTGTACATAATTGTTACCATTATATAGGAATACTGTTTTCTATGGGGGCTGGGATTTGGCTCAGTTGGTAGAGTGCTGCGCTGCAGTCTCTGAGGTCCTGAGTTCAATTCCCAGCATCGCTAAAATGGGAGAAGGGCCTGGCAATCCACTCCCAAGGCAATCTCGAAACAGTCAGCCATTGAAAACCCTATGAGGGTCACTATGAGTCGGATACCGACTCGACGGCACCCAACAACAACAACAACGTTTTCTATGGTTAATTTTTATGTATTGACTTTTATTCACTGACCTTGTTAAGTTGGTCATTGGTTATAATGGTTAAGCTGAAGATTCATTTGGGTTTTCTATGAACACATTCATATTATCTGCAAATCATGATAGTTTTCCCCCACTTTCCAATCCTTACCCATTTCTTCTGGTTGCTTTATTGCACTGCCCAGGACTTTCACAATAATGTGTTTTAAATGAAAGTAGTGATAAGAGGCATCCTTATGTCATTCCTGATCTCAGGAGAAGCTTTCAATATCTCACAACTAAGAATGATATTTGTTGTAGTTTTAAATTTTTTTGAAGCAAATTCTTTATCAGATCATGGGACGTTTCCTTCTATTCCTAGGTTTTATCCTGAATGGATTTTTAAAAAATCCAGATTGGGTATTAATTTATCAAATATATTTTCATTATCAATGAAATGATAGGGTGAATTTCTCTTGTCATTTGCTGTGTTTCTGAATGTTAAACTAACTTTACATGGACCAAGTATTCTAATATTCATTCATTCATTCTGTCTCTTTCTCCCTCATTTTTTCCCTCTCCCTCCTCCTCTTCTAGCTAATATTTTGTTTAGCATTTTTGCATCTACATTCATGAGTTTGAGAATAATCTAAAATTTTTCTTTCCCGTAATATCCTTGTCATATTTTACTATTAAGATTAGCTGATTTGGAGCTGGTACACGGCTGTAATCCCAGTGACTGTGGAGGCTGAGGCAGGAGGATCACAAATTCAAGCCAGAGCCAATCTGTGCAATTTAGTGAGACCCTGTCTCAAGATAAAAAATATAAAAGGGGCTATGGGTGCAGCTAAGTGGTAGAGTGTTTACAAAGTATGCTTGAGGCCCTGGGTTCAACCCCCTAGTACTGAAAAGAAAAAAAAAAAAAAAAAAAAAGATTATTTTGATTTGGGGCTGGAGGTGTAGCTCAGTGGTAGAGTGCTGGCTTGGCATCTGTGAGGCCCTGGATTCCATCCTCAGCAGCCACCCCCTCTCCCTCCTGCCCCCAAAAAAGATAATGCTGAATTTATGAAGTTAATTGGGCTGGGATTTAGCTCAGTTGGTAGAGCGCTGCTCTGCAGTCTCTGAGATCCCAAGTTCAATTCCCAGCACCACAAAAATGGGAGAAGGACGTGGCAGTCCCCTCCCTAGGCGATCCAAAACAGCCAGCCATTGAAACCTCTATGAGGGTCTCTCTGAGTCAGACACGACTCCATGGCACCTAACAACAACAACAAAATGAAGAGAATTAGAATGTTTCATCTTTGTTCTCTGGGAGAGTTTGGATAGGATTAATGTTAGTTCTTTTTAAAACAATGATAGCGTTTTCTTTTCAGGGAAGTTTTTCTTTAATAGATCCAGAGATAGCTGGATGTGGTGGCTCACTTGTAATCCCAACAAATCAGGAGGCAGAGCTCAGAGGAGCACAGGTTTGAGGCTAGAAGCAGACTGTGTAACTTAGCAAGACCCTGTCTCAAGATTTAAAAACAACAAAAAAAGGGAAGCGCCGCGGTGGCGCATTCCTCTAATCCCAGTGGCTCGGGAGGCGGAGGCAGGAAGATGTCAAATTCAAGACCACAGGCAGTGTGTATAATTTAGGGAGACATTGTCTCAAAAAGTAAAAAAAAAAAAAGGGCTGGGGGCTCTGCAAGTGCTGGACCGCTGAGCTGCATCCCCAGCCCCTTTTTTTTTTTTTTTACTTTTTGAGACAGGGTCTCACTAAATTACACAGACTGCCTCTGGTCTCGAACTTGCGATCCTCCCGCCTCCGCCTCCCGAGCCGCTGGGATTACAGGCGTGAACCACGGCACCCGGAGCTAGCTAGTCGTTTTCTAATATGTACTTTAAAAGCTATACATTGCATTCTGAGTACTGCTTTAGTTGTATTCACTAAGTTTTGTTATGTTGTGTTTTTACTATCATTCAGTGAAAAATAATGAAGATGCTTTCTCTGACTCTGTGAGTTATTTAGAAGTGAATTGCTTGACTTCCAAACATAGGGACTTATTTTCTTATTTCTAATATGGTCCCCTCTCGGTCAGAGAACATATCCTGAGTGGTTGTCAGTCCTTTGATACTTGTCACACTTGCTTTGTGGCCCATCATATGATCAAGTTGTGTAAAAGGGGGTTGTGCACTTGAAAACCATGTATCCTATGCAATTATTGGGCATGACGCTGTTGCATATGTGAAGTGTCAATTCAATCTTACACGTCCTGGTTTTTTCTCCTTGTTCTGTAAGTGACTGAGAATCTCTCTCTTTCTCTCTTTAGGCCTCTCAGTTTTTGCTCATGCCAAGACTGTTATCATGTGTGCACAGATGCAGACATTTTATATCTTTCTGTTTAATCATCATGAAATGGTCTTCACTTTTAGTCATATTTCTTGCAATGTTGACTTTGATATTAGTACTAGTTTTTTTTTAAAGGTTAATGTTTGCATGGTTCATTGTTTCCAAACTTAAGGTATTTTCAGCTTTTCTGTGTCTTTATGTTGAAAATATGTCTCTTACAAAATGCCTGTAGTTGTTATATTCCTCCTGAATCTAACAATATATTAAAAGTATTTAGTTTTATGTGATGTAATGACTGATAACATTTTATTTTAAACCTACAACTGATTGTTTTCTGTTTATTTGTCCCATTTTTTTCTTTTTTCTTTCTTTCTTTTTTTTTTTTTTTTTTTTTTTTTTTTTTTTTTTTTTTTTTTTTTTTTTTTTTTTTTTTTTTTTTTTTTTTTTTTTTTTTTTTTTTTTTTTTTTTTTTTTTTTTTTTTTTTTTTTTTTTTGTGGTACTAGGGGTTGAACCCAGGGCCTTCCACTAAATTACACAGACTGCCTCTGGTCTTGAACTTGTGATCCTCCTGCCTCCGCCTCCCAAGCCCCTGTGCCCAGCCCTGTTCTTTTCTTCTATACCCTTTTTTTCTGGGTTTTTATTGGTATACATTATAGCTGTTCTCTTAGCTGTTCATTTAGCGGTTACTTATTCTGACTTGTATTTTTGACCTCTTAAAGACTGATTTCCTCCACGTGTCTGTCTGCTTGTTGTACTGTAGGGGCTTGTGGGTTGCTGTGATGCTGAAAGCTATGTCGCTGGTGTTTCAGATACCAGCAGGGCCCCCCACGGTGGATAGGTTTCAGCTGAGCTTCCAGACCAGGCTGGACTACGGAGAAGGGTCTGGCAGCTCACTCTCGAAACGATTAGTCATTTAAAGCACTGTGACTAGCAGAGAAGCCCTGTCAAATATTGTTGCTGTTGTTGTTAGGTGCCGTCGAGTCGTGTCCGACTCATAGCGACCCTCATAGGGTTTTCAATGGCAGATTGTTTCGGGATTGCCTCGGGAGTGGGTTGCCACGTCCTTCTCCCATTTTTGCGGTGCTGAGAATTGAACTCAGGACCTCAGAGACTGCAGAGCGGCGCTCTACCAACTGAGCTAAATCCCAGCCCAATATAGTTCCAGAAAATGAGCCCCGCCCAGGCTGGAAGACATTCAAGAAATGACTAGGGAAGAGTTGCCTCCGCAAAATAGATCTTAAGGATAGGAATGGAGTAAAGTGCTTGGGACCTCCTTTTGCTGATGTGACGTGACTCAAAATGAGAAGAAACACAGTGACTGCAACAATGGGTTCAAGCATAAAAGGGATCTGTGCCTGGCGCACTGTTGAGTAGTGTTTTGTTCTGTTGTACACAGGGTCAGAATGAGTTGGACCTGACGCTGTGACGCCTAACAACAATAACAAAAACTGATATAAAGTAGGATTTCGCCAGGTCATGAGTGATGAAATGGCCTAGAACCCTGGAACTCTCCTTACTCTTTTCTCCCAATTTATATGCCATTGTCATTCATTTTCATTTTCTCTACATCTTAAGGGCTAGGATTTAGCTCAGTGGGTAGAGCGCTGCGCTGCAGTCTCTGAGGCCCCGAGTTTAATTCCCAGCACCGCAAAAATGGGAGAAGGGCCTGGCAATCCACTCCCAAGGCAATCCCGAAACAGTCAGCCATTGAAAACCCTATGAGGGTCGCTATGAGTCAGATACTGACTCGACGGCACCTAACAACAACAACTACATCTTAAAACCAGTAAGACACTTACTACATTTTTTTGTGGTACGGGGGAATCGAACTCAGGCCCTGTGCATGGCAGGCAAGTGTTGTGCTATACCACTGAGCCACACCTCCAGCCTCTATTTGATCTTGAGATAGGGTCTGGCTGAGTTGCACAGGCTGCCTCTGGCCTTGAACCTGCAATCCTCCTGCCTCAGCCTCCTGAGTCGCTGAGGCTGCAGGTGTGCACCACAGCACCTGGCTAAACTTTTTATGTATTCAGCTTGGAGTTTGTAGCGCTTATGAATCTGTGGCTTGCTTCCTTTTGTTGGTTTGGGCACATCCCTAGCCATTATCACTTCAGACACTGCTTCTGCTCCATCATCTCTTCCCTCTAACATCTCATACGCCAGATCTTCCCACCTCGCCCTCACACTTCTCACCACTGTCAGCCTTGTTCCCCCCATGCTATAGATTGGCTGGCTGTTTCCGGTAACAGTATCAGGTAACTAACTCTTTCTTCAGCTGTGTCTAATTTGCCATTAAATACATCCATTGAATTCCTAATTTTAGTTTTTTTTTCTATTTTAGAACTTTCATTTAGGTTTTTTTAATAATTTCTAATTGTCCATCATAATTCTCTACCATGTCTTTTAATTACTTGAACATATTAACATCCAAGATAATAAAAGTCAATAAAAATAAACTCACAAGAGATCCAGATATCATCTTGGGTTTCAGCTACAACTCGTGGCACTGTATGCCTGGTTATTGTGTACCGGAAATTGTGAGGATAATTTGGGGCTCTGGGTGTCATTAAGCTTATTCTAAAGTTTTGCCTTGGCCAGGCAATTAAGCTAAAGGGAAGTAGGTCATGTCGTTTAATCAGCCTCAGGCTGTCCGAGAGCTGGTTTATTTCGGGTATAGTCTTAATTCTTGGGGCGTAGCTGTCAGGGTCCCAAAGGTTGAGGTGTTTATTAGCCTCAGTTTGCACTCCTCCTGGATGGGCCGGAACTCTTTAATTTTTCATCTAAAGACTTGTATAATGTTGAAAGCTCTGCTAAGCTTCTTGCTGCTTATCGACAGTTTTTAGGATTTGTAACTGCTGTCTAAAAAAGAACTATCGATTATTCTGTATCATCAAATATTCAATCGCTTTCTACATTTCCCTTATGTTTCCTAAATATCTCATAAATAGTTGTTGTTGTTGTTGTTGGTAGGTGCTGTCAAGTCATGTCCGACTCATAGCTACCCTCATGGAGTTTTCAATGGCTGATTGTTTCGGGATTGCCTTGGGAGTGGGTTGCCACATCCTTCTCCCACTGTTGCAGTGCTGGGAATCGAACTCGGGACCTCAGAGACTATAGAGTGGTGCTCTACCAACTGAGCTAAATCCCAGCCCCATAAATAGTTGGTCTGTTCAATTCAGGATCCAGGTGAAGTCAATATATTGTAATTGGTTGTTATGTCCCGGCTAACCTGTGTTTCCTCACTTTTTTATTTGATGAAATGACGTCAGTTGTGTGGTGGTATTTCCCATGTCACAGATTTTGTTGGTTGCATTCCCACTGTGCTTCCTAGAATAGTCATTAGCTTTAGAGGCTTACGCTTAGACTCAGGAGACACCTGAGTCACAGGTGTCCCTCACTCTGTGGCATGGAGACTGATCAGTGAGTCCGTAGCCAGTCAGTGTGGGTTTTCCCAGCCTGGGTCATGCCCTAGGACAGCCTCCTGGGCCAGCCACCTGGGATCTGAGGAGCCAATGAACAGCCTTGTCCAGACCAGTTATGTCAGTTCTGTGTTTATTAGCTTGATGAGTTCTTTCCAACCTTGAGTTTATTCCTCCCCACACAAGTTTTCCTCAAGTTAATTTTGAATTATTATCCTTTTTTTTTAATATAACAAGAGTTTTGGCTTTTTACCCCCAATGGAACAATAATTGATTAATATTTTAATTTCCTCCCTCTGCCATCCGTATTCATCTGCCCTCTAAAAATAATTGTTTTGTTGATTTTACCTTTGTAACTTCTTTTACTTTATGATTTTACTTTTGTTCTATTTTTCTGTAAGAAGGGTGCTCTCCCAGAACAAATGTGTCTACTCTTATCACTTGATTTCCATTCTGTTCTTTATCTTCTCTGCTGTGATTTTTATTTCATTATTTGATATACTTTAGTTTTTTCTTGCCTTAGTCACCCAGCTCTTCCTTTTGCATTTCTGCCCTAGTATGCAGACGCCATGTTACAGGTACTTCATTTAGTTGTGGATGTAAATCTATGTCCTAGAGTTTTCTTTTGTGCCTGCAGCTGTACCACTGTGGTGTCAGATCTCAGAAGCAAGCACGATCAGGCCTGGTTAGTACTTGGATGGGAGACTGCCTGGGAACACCAGGTGCTATGTGCTTGGGAGAAGGATTCAGCAGTCCACTCCCAAAACACAATCAGCCATTGAAGACCGTATGAATAGCAGACAAACAGTAACAATAGTGTTTTGCCTGTTGTATGTAGGGTCACTATGAGTCAGACACCGACTGGATGACACCTAACAACAACAAAGTTTTCTTTTAGTTCACATTGTAGATAATTTCCGTAGGTAATTTCTTCCTCTGAATCCTCTGGGTGATCTTTTCTTTATTACACAGGATATTTTTTGTTTGTTCTTTCTTTTTGAAACACATGAATTTAATCCAGGTGTAATGTTTGCAGATGGTATGGGTGATTTATTCTTTCCTACCCCCCCCCCTTTAGGGGCTGGGATTTAGCTCAGTTGGTAGAGCGCTGCGCTGCAGTCTCTGAGGTCTCGAGTTCAATTCCCAGCACCGTAAAAATGGGAGAAGGGCCTGGCAATCCACTCCCAAGGTAATCCTGAAACAGTCAGCCATTGAAAACCCCATGAGGGTCACTATGAGTCGGATACCGACTTGACGGCACCTAACAACAACAACAACCCCCCCTTTCTTTTTGGTTGGTGATTGATTTCTTCTGAGAGCTACAGTTGGGGTGCAGGGTTATGTGATGTTCCCAGGCCAGTGCCTTGTTCCTAGTGGGAGATGACTGCCTCTCTGCTGTTGGCCTCTGCATCTGCTTCTGTTTCCTCCTCCTCTGATCTGTTGGTCCTGTGAAACAATGCACATGCACATCCCTGCTCTCTTAAACAGGGGCCTGGCCCTTGAAGGATGAGTGGTAACATTTCCCAGTGGCGTTAGACAGAGGAGAGCATTCCAGGCAGAGTGATCTGCACCCAGAAGCCTTAAGGCATAAAGCAGCATGGTGCGTTTGCAAAATTGCAGAATGTTTTATGCGCGTAATACCTTTGTGCGTCTCTCTCAGGTAAGGTATGCAATAGTATTATACAAACTCAACCCTTGGGCCTTTGCAGGTCTTTGGGATTTTCCCACAGCTCCAACAATGCAGGGTTTTCAGCTATTCACCAGGCATCGTATTTGGCTTGCCTCCTGTTCTACAATCTCAGCGTGTGAAGAGGGGATTTATTGTCTTGTCCCACAAAGCAAATTCTTTCTCTTCTCTCGGTAACTTCCCGAGTCTCTCAAGTCCTCCTCGACTTGGGCCTTTAATGGCTCTTCTGCATGAGCTTCTCCATGACTCATCCCTCCCCAGTCCGCCTTGCGTTTTCTCCCATCAAGGCCCTGCTCTTGTGCCAGGATTGTGAGCAGTCTTTTCTTTCTTTCTTTCTTTCTTTCTTTGGTACTGGGGGCTGAACCCAGGGCCTCAAGCCTGCATTCTTTGCAAGTGCTGGACCACTAAGCTGCTCCCTCAGCCCATTTTTTTTTACTTTTTGAGACAGGGTCTCGCTAAATTACTCGGACTACCTCTGGTCTCGAACTTGCGATCCTCCTGCCTCCGCCTCTCGAGCCGCTGGGATTACAGGCGTGCGCCACCGCGCCCAGCGCAGTCTCCTCTTTCTGCCGGCTTCTTGCACTTACCCCTTCAACTGATTTTCCACCTGGCTGCCAAATTTACGCTTCATCTAAAGCGCTTCTTTCCTCCAAGCACTCTTCTCACCTGAACCTCCGATACCTCGTCACCTATGGAGGACAGAGTCATTTAGTGTGAGCTTCTAGGCTTTTCTCGCGGTGCAGACTATTTTCAGCCAGACGTGTCTCCTCGCGCTGCCTTGGCTACGTCCTGTTCCTGTGAAAGTCATATGCCCTGTTTTAATAGGAATTCCTTTTCCCTCTTTCGGACCAACAGTCTTTGAAAAGAACATCAAAGAACATCTGGGCCTGAGTTTTGTACCTAGTTTTACAGTTTCTGACAGATGTCATAACTTTCAGCGCCTGGGGCGAGCTGTATGTTCCGCCTCGGAACTTTTTCTACCGTTTATAATACCTGTCCATCTTCCGCTTTCCCACTCTGCTGTCTCAGATCATGGCTGGTTTGTTTAGTGTGTACGGTCTTCATTCCAAGAGTATATGTTTGTTGAAAGTGTTTAATATCTTACGTGTGCATTCAGATACTTAATGAAGTATAATTTGAACTTGAAAGTCTCCGGAGAAATCATTTTAACAGCATATTGCCTTCCTGCCATGTGCCTGGGGAAGACAGGAGTACATCATTAGTTCGATGATCAGTTTATGCAAGGGCTCACTATTTAAGCTAATTTCCCAAGTAGTGGGAAGTCAGCTCTGTGAGTACTTTAATAAAATTTCCACTTACGCGTTTTTTACTGCTCCTCTTTGGCAAGCCTGGGATACTGATGCTTATTTAATCTCTTCTCTTTTGATGACTTTCTCATATTTGTGAGACTGACTCATCTCTGTAATCCCAGTCCCCAGAAAAGTGCCCAACACACGTGGGAATTAATTCTGATTAAACATGTCACTGTTATGATCTGTTCCTGTGCCATCCATGCCATGGGATGGTGAACTGAATCTGTGTAGTTTAACTTTCTTGGAGGTTTCTTTTTCTATCAGTAGTCGTTTACTTGTCAGAACAATGAAATGTAGAATGTGTAGGAGGAGACTGTATGTATAAAAATTCACTGATGCATCGTTATGACTCGTTAGCTGCATTGTATATAAATTAAACTCAGTATAAGTACTGAGGTTGCCTCTTTTCTTTTCTCACCCTTAATAAAGTATACTCCTCGCCCCCAGTACTGGAGGGCTAGATCCAGGGCTTGGTGCATACTTTGCCAGCACTCTACCACTGAGCTGCACCTCTGGTTGTTGTTGTTGTTAGGTGCCGTCGAGTCGGTATCCCACTCATAGTGACCCTCATAGGGTTTCAACGGCTGACTGTTTCGGGATTGCCTTGGGAGTGGATTGCCAGGTCCTTCTCCCATTTTTGCGGTGCTGGGAATTGAACCCAGGACCTCAGAGATTGCAGAGCGGCACTGTACCAACTGAGCTAACTCCCAGCCCTGAGCTGCACCTCTAGCCCCTTTTTAATTTTTTATCTTGAGACAGGGTCTCACTAAGTTGCACAGGCTGCCTGTGGCCTCAAACTTGTGATCCTCCTGCCTCCACCACCTGAGTGCCTGTAATTATAGGCGTGAGCCACTGTGCCCAGCCGTAAAGTACTTTTTAAATTCAGTTAATTTAACTGATACATTAAAAACACAAAAAGTGTGCGTATCAGTGAGGGTCCATACATGCATACATTGTATAATCAGGTTAAACATATCTGTCTCAAACGTTTATCACTTCCATATGGTAAAAACATTCAAGATCCTTTCCTCCACCTTTTCTTTGTGTGTGTGCCTACTGGGGGTTGAACCCAGGGCTTCACACATGCCAGGCAAGCGCTGTACCACTGAGCTGCACCCCCCGCCCATCTTTTGCTTTTTATCTTTTTATCTTGGTCTCGCTAATTTACACAGGCTGGGTCCTGGCCTTGAACTGGCAATCCTCCTGCCTGCACCTCCTGGGTCACTGGGATTAAGGCTCGTGCCACAGAACCCAGGTCCTCTATCTTTTTGAGATAAATGGTACCCAGTCGCTGTCCGTCACCCCCAGAGTACAGTCACTGTGGTGTTGCTACAAAGTCTGTTTTCATTCTCTCTTCTCCCCTTTCTGTCCTACGGGCAACAGGGAGAGACTGGACTAGTTAGACAAGAGACTCGATTGGGAGAAAGGGCAAGACGGTGGTTTGGGAAGCCGTGAGCGAGCCAACCCTGAGCTGTGTACAAATTTACAAGAAGGCCAAGGGTCTGAAGCCCCGAGCCACCAGAAAGGGAAGGGCAAGCCACGAATCTGGCCCCAGACACACAAGGCACAGAATTCCATCTGGGCTGTTCAGACATAAGGCACCAGCCAGCAGCCCAAATCAGGGACCTCAGGGCGGTCGCCCTTTGTCTTTTGACCTCGCTGGACCTCTAGCCTGGGAGAGAAGGGCTTCCACCTCTGAGCCTGCTGTAGCGTCTTCAGAGAAGACACCAGGAGGGTCGCCCCCGAGATGGCCCCCGTCAGCTGCATCGTTTTGGCAGGTTTTCCTTCTCTTGTCTTAGCATCAGTAACCACGGGGTTCAAAATAGAGTGGTCTCTAGAGGGCTTCCTGGTGGCCGTTGCCAGAGGTTTCAGCCCTTATGAGCACAGCTGTTCACTAGAAGCCCCCTTCATGGTGCTAGGGAGCTGGCCACGCGGAGCACTCCCTGTCCTCCAGCCTTTCGCAGTGTCCCCTTGCTGTTTGGTGTTGCCCTGACCAGATCACCTGTACTCGAGTGTCCTGTGGAGATGCCTGCAGTCCCACAGAGGGCTGGAGCGTCTGGCAGCAATTGTCGCTGCCTCTGGTTTTCCACAGTGCCCAGAGCCAATCATTGCAGCATATTCTCAGAAAGCTGTCCCTGAAAATTTACAAACCCAGAAGTCATGCGTGTTCATAGTGTCAGTTCTGAATAATGACAACTGTACTCATCAGGAAAGGTTTGTATCTTCCAGACCAGCTGCTCTTAAAAATTACTGAGAAGCTCAGGAGCCCGTCGCGGTGGCGCACGCCTATAATCCCAGTGGCTCGGGAGGCAGAGGCAGGAGGATCGCAAGTTTGAGACCAGAGGCAGTCTGAGTAACTTAGCGAGATCCTGTCTCAAAATGTAAAAAAAAAAATGGGCTGAGGGCGCAGCTCAGTGGTCTAGCACTTGCAGAGCATGCAAGTGCGTAGGCCCTGGGTTCACCCCCTAGTACTGCAAAAAAAAAAAAAAAAAAAAATTACTTAGAAGCTCAAAGACCTTTTGGGTTACCGTATTAGAAATTAAACCAAATTTTACATGTTTATTATTTCATTAAAAATAAGTAAATACAGAACAAGTTAACCTAAGTAAATTATATTTTATGAAAAGAAGATTTTCCAAAACAAGAAAATCAAGAGAGTGAAAACTTATTTTTATAAATCTCTTCATCTTAACAAGGGATAGTTGGATTCTCATATCTGCTTCTGCATTTAGCTTGTTGTAATAAGCTGTTTTGAAGTATTTGAAGAAAATCCTGCCTTGCGCAGATGTTTAGGAAAAGGAGTATTTAAATAGCTTTATCAGAGAATTCCGAATATTCTTCTTTGATACCACACCCAAACTTGACAAATGATATTTTCTTCAAGATCAGTTGCCATGTGTAATCTGAAGCAACATTAATGAGCTTTTCATAACTTGTCTACTCATGAGATAATAAGTGTGAAAAGGCAAATAATGTGTTTTGAACCTTATACTAGCCTGTTGAAGAAATGAAGCACACTTTATCTTACAGGTGAAGAAATTGAATCCAGAATAATATCCCTTGAAAAACTCTCTATGGGAGAACCACTTGGGGTTCATAGTATGAAATTATTCTAATGGGCTAATTTAATTTAAGGGATAGATTAATTGTCCAAAGGATAAATACCTCCTGTTTAGATTACTGTGTTGTTTCTGTCTCCTGACTGGACCCTGAATGACAGTGCAGGGTTGTTTCTCTGTCTTTTTTAATACTGTGCTTTATTTTTATTCTAGACTTACTCTGGACTCTTCTGTGTAGTCATAAATCCTTACAAGAACCTTCCGATTTACTCTGAAAATATTATTGAAATGTACAGAGGGAAGAAGCGCCACGAGATGCCTCCACACATCTATGCTATATCCGAATCTGCCTACAGATGCATGCTTCAAGGTAAACGGAAATGTTAAAATGAGAAACAGTCACAACTTCTTAAATGTAGCTTAGAGTTTTTTAATGTCTCAATCTGGTCTACAAAAGATTACAGTTTTCCTTTTAAAAAAACTAAAAGGAGAAGTAGCCAGGCACAGTGGGGCACGCCTGCAATCCCAGCTATTCAGGAGGCTGAGGCAGGAGGATCGCCAGTTCAAGGTTAGAATGGGCAACTTAGGGAGAACTTGTTTCAAAATTTAAAAGATAAATAAAAGAAACAGGGCTGGGAATGTAGCTTTGTGGTAGAGCACTTTCCTAGCATATGCCACTCCCTGGGTTCAATCCCCGGTGGTGGGGGAAAAAAATAATAAAAGAAAGAAAGAAATGTTCAGTATAAAAATTTTGAGTTCTTAAGATCAGAATAGATAATGTGGCCATTTTCTGCTGGGAAGTGTATGTTTGTTGCTTCATGACAATATTTCATGTAAAACTTTATATTAAAAACATCTAGTGTTTATATATATATTGATCCCCACCATAAGCCAATGTAACTACCATTCTACATTAGGTTTTAAAACCAATAGGAAGGGGCTGAGCCTGTGGCGCTTGCCTCGCATGTGTGAGCCTGGGTTAGATGCCTAGCACTGCAAAAAAGAAAATAAAGTAAAACCAACAGGAAGAATAGTAGGAAAGGCGGGTGCTTCATTGGGTGAAAAAAGGTTACCAAGTATTTGTGATTTAACTGCATATAAAAAGAAACAACAAAAACTTATAAATGTGTTGAGTTGATTTTAATTCCTTTTGGATTAAAAGGAAGGATAAATTTGAAGAGCCCATCATTTGAACCCTGGCTTTATGTACAATGGTTTGTGGAGAGTTTTGTTGTTTTTGTTGTTGTTGTTGTTTTAATCTCTGGTACTTGGGGGTCAAACCCAGGACCTCACACACACTTTGCATGTCCTCTACCACTGGGCTGCACCCCCAGGCCATGTTTAATTTTTTTATTTTGAGACAGGGTCTTGCTAAATTACACAGGCTGCCTCCGGCCTCAAACCAGCTGTCTTCCTGCCTCAGTCTTGCGAGTTGCTGCGATTAGAGTCACGTCACTGCCGCCCAACTTTGATAGACGTTTTCTGAAAGTCCCTCTTTCTCTGACTGTGTCGTCCCTCATCACAGGGAAGAGATTGCCGACCTTCTGATCTTTGAAATATTACGGAGATGGAAAGTTCCCAGGAGGCTGGGGACAGGCTCCTATACATTATTCTAATTTTTAAAAAGGAGAGAAAAAAACCTGATCTCTGAGTTTAACGTACATGCCAGGAAGGATTCTAGAATCTCTTGTAAAGAGAACAGTTTAAGAGTTAAATGAGTAAATTTGCCACTTTTGGGCTTCCTAGCAAAGGGAGCTGCAGTAGCCATCAGGAGCTCTCGTGCCTCTCACAGGACCCACGGTCCCCCTCGCTGTCTTCGTGGCTCTGTGCGAAGCAGTTGCACCCGAGCTGCTGATGAGAGTGGTTGGAGTGCTCAGGCTTGTCAGGACACACCCCCCGACGGGCATGTGCCCTCTTCAGCGTTTTTATCAACGTACTTGAAAGAGGTGCCTGCCTGTAAAGTCTGTGGCTGACATGAAACCGGTAGGGATAATAAATACATTTGATGAAAAGAAACAGAGTTTTAAAATCTTTTCACAGGTTGAATGGGAAGTTTAATTTAATAGTTGATAGAAATAAACGGGGCTGGGATTTAGTTCAGTTGGTAGAGCACTGCTTTGCAGTCTCTTTGAGGTCCCAGGTTCGATTCCCAGCACTGCCAAAATGGGAGAAGGAGGTGGCAATCCACTCTGGAGACAATCCCTAAACAATGAGCCATTAAAAACCCTATGAGGGTAGTATGAGTTGGACACAACGGCATCTGACGACAACAACAACAGAAATAAATGTTGTGTCTTATTACAGGGTTTCCAAGCTAGCTGAATGGGTATAGAGTAAGGAACAGATGAGGAAGACATAGCCTACCAGCCTATCATATTGTTATTAATATTATCATTATGGTAGAATGGTCATTTATTGAAAATTACTATAAGCTAGGCATAGTAATATGTATTTATTATTTAATAAACAATGACAATTCTATAAACTAAATAGAATTATTGTCTCTGTTTTACTGATGCACAAAGAAGTTAAGTAACTGTAGGTAGTAAAAATTAACAAGTTAGGATTCAAAACCAGGTAATGTGACCTTTTTTTTTTTTGGTGGTACTGGGAGTTGAACCCAGGGCCTCGCGCCTGCATGCTTTGCAAGTGCTGGACCACTGAGCTGCGCCCTCAGCCCATTTTTTTCCTTTTTGAGACAGGATCTCACTAAATTATGCAGACTACTTCTGGTCTCGAACTTGCGATCCTCCTGCCTCCACCTCCCCAGTCACTGGGATTATAGGCATGCGTCACTGTGCCTGGGCTTTTTTTTTTTCTTTTGTAGTACTGTGGGGTTGAACCCAGGGTCTTGCACGTGCTAGGCAAGTGCTCTACTGCCCAGTTGCACTCTCAACTCTGTTTTTTATTTTTTTATTTTGAGACATGGTCTTGCTAAGTTGCAGAGGCTACATCTGGCCTGGAACTTGTGATCTTCCTGCTTCAGACCCCCACACGTTGGGATGACAAGTGTGAGCCACCACGCCCGGCCACTTGACACATTCTTGTCTATCACAGTAAACTTCCCTGTGAAAGTTAAACAGAATTAACTCATTACAGAAATTTTAAAGTTTGACACAGAAAACAGGAATGAGAAACCCTTTTGTATTGCACCTCTGTCGAGAGGAGGCTGCATACTTATACACTGGGGGACCCGGGAGGGCGGGACATCTGCCAGGGAGTCAGACGACAGCACAGGCAGTTGCTGATGAAGCTCATATCAGCTGCCGTCCAACCAACCTGGGCCTTCGCTCACCAGTGTGAGTGGATGGCTCACTGTTCTTGGGCCTATGGAGAAGATCAACAGCTTGGGAAGGGGCCAGCGGAGAATCCAGGACACACGGCCCCTCTCACCTGTGATGTTAGATTCAATTCCCTATTCAACCTGTCAAGATCTGTACATTTTTTCTTTCTTCCCATCTAATGTGCATGATCCCTCCTAGTTTCTTGTCATGCACAGATTTTGAGGACACGCAGCCCATATCTTTGAGGGTGTTGATTAAAATGTTGAAAGGTTTGTTTATTAAGAAAAAAAAAGAAAGCCAGGTGCGGTGGTGCACACCTGTAATCCCAGTACACAGGAGGCTGAGGCAGGAGGATCATGAGGTCGAGACCAGAGGCATCCTGCACAACTTAGTGAGACCGTGTCTCGAGATAAATTAAAAAGGGGTTTGAGGGTGCAGCTCACTGGTACAGCACTTCCCTAGCATGCAAGGCCCTGGGTTCCATTTCTAAAACTGTGAAAACCAAAACCAAAACAAAACAGAAGACAGCTTACTTTTTTCTTAAGTTTGGATTCTAGGGGATACCATACCAATGCAATGCAGAATATATCTGGCACATAGTAGTTGCTCAATTTTTTTGAGTGAATTAATGAATAGAAGCAGAGTTCTTGGATGTTACCTTGACTGCAAAAAGTCTCATGCTCAGCAAAAGCCTGGAGTGGCAGAATCAACACAGTTGGAAACTAAAGCAGTGTTTCAGAAGACTAGAATGCAGAAGGTCAGGGAGTTAGCTCAGTTGGTAGAGCGCCGCTCTGCAGTCTCTGAGGTCCCGAGTTCGATTCCCAGCACTGCAAAAATGGGAGAAGGACGTGGGAACCCACTCCCAAGGCAATCCTGAAACAATCTGCCATTGAAAACCCTATGAGGGTCGCTGTGAGTTGGATACGACTCGACGGCACCTAACAACAACAACAACAAAGAATGCAAAAGAAAAAGAAAGTGTTGGAACTCAGGAGAGAATGGGAAACCTGGTGTGCAGCTGTGGACTCCTAAGGGCTTGTTGTTGTTGTTGTTGTTGTTAGGTGCCGTTGAGCTGTGTCTGACTCATAGCGACCCTCATAGGGTTTTCAATGGCAGATTGTTTTGGGATTGCCTCGGGAGTGGGTTGCCACGTCCTTCTCCCATTTTTGTGGTGCTGGGAATCAAACTTGGGACCTCAGAGACTGCAGAGCGGTGCTCTACCAACTGAGCTAAATCCCAGCCCCTAAGGGCTTAGCAAACTGATATTTTTGAAAAAGTCACCTGAGCCGAAGAAAGACTCAGGTCTTCAGATTGAAAAGTGCCTGGCAGAACAATGACAGGAGGTGACATGTGCCTCCTCTTACGTATCCTGGCCGATAGGTCAAGATGAGGCAGTGTCCCTGGAAAGGAGTTGGTATCAGACTTCTTTGCTGTGCTGTGTGTCAGAGATGGAATGCACTAGCACTGAGGCCTCTGCGCCCTACAGGACAGTCTGAGGTCCCCTGGGACTGCCACAGTCCACGCTCACCACCACGTGCGTGTCTCCCTTTGCTCCTGACGTCACCACAGCCTTCCACCCAGCTGGTTTCCTCTGAGTAGTGGGAAACCAGCATTGCTGGTTGACCAAGCTACACAGGCGACCATGAATACTTCAGGCTGAGATTCTGCCATCTTCCTGGCGTCTTAGAGCAGAACCCATGACATCTTGCTCTGTTTTGTCTCCCAGTCGCCTTTGCATCCGAATCGCGCCCCTGCTGTTTTTGCCTTGGTAACCCCTACTCTCTGAAGTGCCAACTTCCCTCTGTGTTCGGTGTCCCCGTTGGATGTTTCCTTTTCCTCTGGGTGTGACTGACCCTTGGCTCGCTTCCGAGTACGGCTTAAGCCCGATTCAGTGAAGACGGCCCCATCACCCAAATCCTCTGCTCTGGGAGATGGGGTTTGGGTTGCTCTTTGCCCTGTGTCTGTTGCTAACCCTTTACTCATTCGCCCCCCCCCCCGAAACAGCTGTGCCCCTTCCCTGGCCCCCATCACTTTCTGCAGCTTTCTTTTTGGTTCCTCTCCTCCCTCCTTGATGGCTCTGGCCCCCGACACCTTGTTTTCTCTTGTTGTAACCCTGCGTCACTTCCTAGGTTTTCATGAGCAGTCCTTTGTCTTTATCTCACTTGTGCCACCAACTTCCATGGTGATGCCATAGACTTTGCCATCTTGGAGAATCACCTGAGTTTTCAGACATTTCAGCAATTCTGTTGCAGCATCCTTCTGTGCTGGGAGTCTGCTCAGGAAGTCTCCTAAACATGTTCTGTGCCTCCATGTGGGCCCCTAGTCCATTAGTTGTTCTCCTTTCCCCCCTATATATTAGCAGTTACCCCTCACTTCCTCAGATAATTGAGAGTTCGTTCATGACCTGTCGTTTCCTCAGCCTCTTGTCCCCGTCCTAGCCTCCCTGTCCCATCGTTATTTTGTTACACCTGTTTGGCATAATTCTCATGCTGAGATCCAGGTGAATCCAGGTGTTTCCCTTTTAATGTCTCACTTGGACTGCTGATGCTTTGGGAGTTACCTTGCCGTAAATGACCAGATTGACCCTGCTGTGATTTCATGGCCATGGGCCCCAATTCTAACCTTGGCCTGGCTCACCGACCCTACCTTGTTTGTCCGTGAGATGATTGTCCCCCTCTCCATGATGACTGTGCGCCTCAGAGCTCTGGCTCCAAATACGCCCCTCGACTGCGCAGTCGGTGACTTGTGTCCCATTCCAGAGAAATTAGGAGCCCCCAGAAAGGAGCTGCCTCAGCTTCCCAAACCATCTGCTCTTATGTCCACTGCTGTCCAAGGCCAGTTATGCCAGCCTTCCAGGAATCTCACCATGCTGATTATTCTTGGACGCCACTGGATCTTCTGCCTCCCTTTTTATAGGCTCCTAACATGAGCATTAGGGGCTGGGATTTAGCTCAGTTGGTAGAGCGCTGTGCTGCAGTCTCTGAGGTCCCTAGTTCCATTCCTAGCACTGCAAAAATGGGAGAAGGACCTGGCAATCCACTCCCAAGGCAATCCCGAAACAGCCATTGAAGACCCTATAAGGGTCGCTATGAGTCGGACTTGACTCGAGAGGGCACCTAACAACAACAACAACAACAACAACATGAGCATTAAGTTTACTCAAGTCTTTTCTCATTACTGTAAAAAAGAAAGTTCTCTCCTTCCCTTCACAGCTAGATTTTTAGAGCAGTATCAGCAGGTAGGTAGGTAGGTAGGTAGGTATGGCTGGTGGTAGGCGCTTGTAAAAATGCTCTCTTAGGGAACTGATGGGAGAAGGGCCTGGCAATCCACTCCCAAGGCAATCCTGAAATGGTCAGCCATTGATAACCCTATGAGGGTCGCTATGAGTCGGGCATGACTCGACGGCACCTAACAACAAGGGAACTGACAGCGGGGTTTCAACCGAGAGTGAGAAGTGGAGGGAGATTGGAAGCAGAAATAGTATGACGTGGTTATCCAAGAGAGGCCAGAGAATGCTTTTGTAGACTCCATTGTCATGGCATCAGATATTTAAACTAGTGGCTCATTCCAATAGCCATTGGAACTACAAGGAGTAGTATAAACCAGTAGTTTAGAGGGCTTTCAACATGCTTCTCTCAGAAGTTAGCATATTAAGTAGGAGGAAAAGAATATAAAGAATGTGATTTAATATAATTTGGCAAGCTAGAGTTGAAAAAATATATATATACATATATATATATATATATATATATATACATATATATATATATAGTACTACCCATCAAGCAGAAAACACATTTGCAATTGTTGTTAGGTACTGTCCAGTCGGGCCCAACTCATAGTGACCCTATGTACAACAGAACGGAATACTCCCTGACACTGTGCCAGGCACACAATCTTTTTTATGTTGAAGCCCATTGTTACAGACACTGTGCCAGTCCATCTAGTTGAGAGTATTCCTTTTGTTCAGTGACCCGCCACTCCCCCAAACATGGTGTCCTTCTCCAGGGATTGGTCCTTCCTGATACCCTGTCCCAAATATGTAAGACACAGTCTAGCCATCCTTGCTTCCAAGGAGCGATCCGGTTGTACTTCTTCTAAGACAGATCGGTTGGTTCCTGTGGCAGTCCATGGTATATTCAATATCCATCTCCAGCACCATAATTCAAAGCATCAGTTCTTCTCTTGGTTCCCTTATTCAAGGTCCAGCTTTCACAACCATATGATATGACTGAAAATACCATGGCATGAGCCAAGCATACCTTAGTCTTCAATGTGACGTCTTTACATGTGCAGAGTTGGTATAAATTCTGAAGTAGGCCACCAATAAAAATCTCAGTTCCTAAAAGAAGAAGTGATAGGCTACATGCTCTGAGCACAGTGTAATAAGACAAAATATTAATAACAAAAAGACTTCCAAGTGGGTTAGGTTTTTTTGTTGTTGTTTTTTGTTTGTTTTTTGATACTGGGGTTGAACCCAGGGCCTCACACCTACATGTTTTGCAAGTGTTGGACAACTGAGCTGCACCCTAAGCCCTTTTTTTTTTTTTTTTTTACTTTTTGAGACAGGGCCTCGCTAAGTTACAGACTGCCCTCTGGTCTCCAAGTGGGTTAGTTTTTGTGGGAGTATGTTTAATGAATTCTGCTGTTTTTGCTATTAATCATTTATCTGTATGGCTTTTTTTTTTTTTTTTTTTTTTTTTTTTTTTTTTTTTTTTTTTTTTTTTTTTTTTTTTTTTTTTTTTTGGTACTGGGGGTTGAACCCAGGGCCTCGGCAAGTGCTGGACCACTGAGCTGCTTCCCCAGCCCTTTTTTTTTTTTTTTTTTCCTTTTTGAGACAGGGTCTCGCTAAGTTACGCAGACTGCCTCTGGTCTTGAAGTTGCAATCCTCCTGCCTCCGCCTCCCTAGCCGCTGGGATTACAGGCGTGCGCCACCACGCCCGGCACTTGTATGGCTTTTGATGAAAGAGGAAATCAAAACCTATATTACAGATTTTTGAGAAATTAACCACCACAAAGTATCACATATAAAAAGTTTATGAGTTGTGGCAAAAAAAGTCACTTTCAGAAAGAATGCATAGCTAAAATTTTTCTATTACTAAAGATGTGTAGAGGAGTTAGACATTGTACTCAGCCAGGCAGGTGAAAGACAACTTTATGATCATGTATGGAGTCGTGCAGTGTCTTGTGAGCCTTCCTGTGTGTCCTTTCACAATTAAAAAAAAAAAAAAAATCCTGAAAAATATAACAGTAAAATGAACCAAAACAAAAGGAAAAACATATTAAAAAGATTAATGGCCTGGAACAAAGTACATTTTGTCACAGAACTGTTAAGTAAAACTAAGATCTGGTTCTGTAAAAATAACATAAAACAGACAAATGTTCAGCAGGGATGGTCAAGAAAAGAGAACCACGAGGAATGGTAAATGTTACGTAATACCATGAACAGAGACAAAGCTGACTCCAAATAAACTTAGCCAGAGCAGTGCCCTTGGGAGACATTGAAGAGACTGTTGAAGACCTGCCTTCATGTCTCAGACACAAGGTCTGAATAATTGTAAAGTCTGTAGGTCTTAAGGACTAGGTGTTTCTATGTTATCTAAATGGATTTAGACCACTAAATAACGCAGACTGATGTACGTAGCCTCTAGAGCAGAATTTGGGCTGGGATTTAGCACAGTTGGTAGAGCGCTGCGCTGCAGTCTCTGAGGTCCTCTGAGGTTCAATTCCCAGCACCACAAAAATGGGAGAAGGGCCTGGCAATCCACTCCCAAGGCAATCCTGAAACAGCCGTTGAAAACCCTATGAGGGTTGCTATGAGTCAGATACTAACAACAACAACAGATCAGATTTTGTCAAGGAAATTTGAATGCTTAAATTATTTTCTACTTATTAAAGTAGCATATAAAGATACCTAACGACAATGACAAATGCATAGGAGAGTAAGGTTTGTTATTGAAAAAAACAGGAGGTACCTATTCTGCTGCTGCCCATTATTTGGAGGAAGTCACATTTTGTCTGTTTGTTCTTGTGTGTGTATTTATGTATAAGCAATAAGCTTGTGCCGCTTTTTGTTTCTTTCATTTTTTTCTTCTGGTATTACCTATATACTTTCTGTTATGAAAGAACTTTTCATCTTATCTAAATCCTCCCCTGGGCCTGCAGCCATAGCCCTGTGGCATCCAATCCCGTCAGATCTCGGAGGCTAAGCAGGGTTGGGCCTGGTTAGTACCTGAATGGGAGACCGCCTGGGAACACCAGATGCTGTAGGCTTGGGAGAAGGACCTGGCAACCCCCTCCCAAAAATCAATCTGCCATTGAAAACCCTATGAACAGCAGAGAAGCACTGACAATAGTGTTTCCCCGTTGTATAGAGGGTCGCTATGAGTCGGATACCGACTCGACGGCGCCTAACAACAACAAATCCTCCCCTAACTTCCCTTATAGAGATTAAAGCAATAGCATTTTACACTTTAGTAGTCTACTTAAGTTATTTGCCCTAGGATCACATTTCTCTTCCTATATAACATGCTAGTTTCCCCAAGGATAGCAATTTTTTCCCTTTTGGAAACAGGGTAATTTTGCAGTTGTTGTTGTTGTTTTTGTATGCTGTTTGAGTCGGTATCCAATTCATAGCGACCCTCATAAGGTTTTCAATGGCTGACTGTTTCAGGATTGCCTTGGGAGTGGACTGCCAGGCCCTTCTCCCATTTTTGTGGTGCTGGGAATCAAACTCAGGACCTCAGAGACTGTAGCGCAGCGCTCTACCAACTGAGCTAAATCCCAGCCCAATTTTGCAGTTACGTGCATTAATTTGACAGAACGATACATCTTAATACAGGGCATAGAAATACATCACATAATTTTTCAGCGTCTTCCCCCACTTAAAGACACACCTCCAGGAGCCCTTTGCCCATCTCCTGTCTGTGTTCCTTGCTCTTACCTTCACCTGTACCCGAGGAATTCCTTTTACTTCTTCCTTGGTTATATTTCCTAGTTTACGGATCTCATGTGCTGTGATTTGGATGGAGGATAACCTCTAATAGCTTCCTGAGAAATGCTGCAGATAGCCAATTATTATATCAATCAATAACAACTTACAAAGGATGACTCTTCTGCAGTGGGTACTGAGCAGCCACATTGAGAGAAGGCGCCTGACATACTGAGTGGTCCTCTAGTATTGTAGGCAAAGACACTGCCGTCTTTAGATACAGTATCTCGCTGTGTAGCCCATACTCACCTGGAACTCACTACGTAGAGCAGGCTGGCCTTCAACTCATGTTGATCCTCCTGCCTCAGCCTCTTGGGTGCTGGAATTACAGGAGTGCAACAGCATGCACAGTCTGCCTTCCCCTTTTTTTTTTTTTTTTTGTTGTTGTTGTTTGGGTTTTTTTGTTTTATTTTGTTTTTGTGGTACAGGGGGTTGAACCCAGGGCCTCACCCTTGCATCCTCTGCAAGTGCTGGACCACTGAGCTGCAGCCCCAGCCCATTTTTTACTTTTTGAGACAGGGTCTCGCTAAGTTACACAGATTATCTCTGGTCTCGAATTTGCAATCCTCCTGTCTCTGCCTCCCGAGACACTGGGATTACAGGCATGCGCCACCATGCCCAGCCCTTCCCCCTTTGTTTTAAGAATAAGTGTCTTAGGGATAGGATCACTATACATCAAAACGTGAACCTTGAAAATGTAGGCTGTAGACTGAGGGTGTAATTCCGTGGTCGAGCACTTGCCTAGCATTGCATGTGGAATGATTTTATTTTATCTTTTTTTTAAATTTGGAAACTGGATACAAATTCCCTACATTAGGAGAAATAAAGGTAAGGAAAATAAGCCATCCTCCAAAAGAAACACCAAAGAATGCTTTTGAAAGTCAGAAAACATGACACCAAATACCGTAGTTATTTAAAAATAAATGTTAGTACTTTTAGCACCCTATAAGGGACAGCCTAATACAATCGTATACCATTTACAGTAAAGACATCTCAAAGTAGCAAAATAATAAAAGATTTAAGGATGGGCAGATACCTTTGCCAATTGCATTCCCAAGAAAAGCACCCATCTGAAGTAGTCTTCAAAGAAAAAAATGGGAGGAGTATCGTTTTATGTGAGGAAAAGGAATTTTTATAGGGAATTATAGTTGTCTTAGGTCTCTGAGTTGAGTCTTCTAATGTGAAAATATAGACAGTAGGAAAGGCCTTTCTTCATCTGTGAAGTGTAAGCTGTAGTAAAACCGTTCTAGTGATTCTACTAAGGGATTTTTATCTCTTTGGAGATAAAAAAAGTAAAGACAATATCAAACAGTGATAAGTGCTGTGAAGAAAACTAAGAAATGGTAAAGAGCATAGGGGAGTGGATCTGATTTCACAGGGCAATTAATTTTAAAATGTACAAAAACAGTAGCTTGCTTGTGTTTTGCCAGTGATCCTTTATTATAGCCATAAATCAATCAATCAATAATTACTGGGAATAAACACTACAGCTTTGCAATTTCCAGAATGGGATAATCATCCAAGATTTAGCCTTTTGATTGCAGCTTCTTTCATTAGTATATTGCAGTTAAGATCATTCATCAGTAGTTTATTTATTTTTAGGGCTGAGTAGTACTTCATTGTGTGCAGATTCCATGGTTTATTCAGTCACCCTCTGAAGGACATTCAGATTGTTTCCAGGTTTGAGCAATTACATTGTGTCAGTGTAAAATTTTCATTTCTCCTGGGTCAGTACCTTGGACTAGGATTGCTGGGTCGTATGGTAGGTGTATGTTTAACTTTATAAGAAGTTATCAAACTGTTTTTCAAAGTAGCTGTTCCAGTTTGCAATCCTTCCAACAATGGATGAGTTCCATTTGTTCTGAATTCTTGTCAGCATTTGGCATTGGCAGTTAAAGTGTCGTCTCTCTGAGAGGTCTGTTGTGGTTTCTCATTGTATTTTTAAATTGCATTTCTCTAATGCATCTTTGGATATGCTTATTTGACATCTGTATCTTTGGTGGTATTCGAATCTTTTGATCTTTTTTTAATTGGATAGTTTATTTTTTTATTGTTCAATTTTGAAGACTATTTGTTCTTTCCAGATACACATCCTTTGTTAGAGAAGTGATTTGCAGTTTTTTTCTCCAGTCTGTGATCCATTTTGAGTTAATTCTTGTATATGATACAAGATATGGATTGAAGTTCATCTTTTTTGCATATGACTATGCAGTTGTTCTACCACTGTTTGTTGAGAAGACTATTTTTCCAATAAGTTGTTTTTGTACCTTCATCGAATATCACCAGAGGCCTAGTTTAGGAGTCTATTGTTTCAATCTATACGTCTGTCTTTTCATCAGGCTTGATTAATAGTAGCTATATAATGAAACTTGAAATCAGATAGCGTCAGTCTTCTGTTATTTTTCTAAAACATTGCTGTGTCTATTCTAGTTCCTTTGTCTTCCCATAGATATATAAATTTTAGAAGTTAGCTTATCAGTTTTTACAGAAAAAAAATCCTGGTGACATTTTAATTGGATTGCATTAAATCTATAGATCAGTCGGGGCAGAAATGACAATAATATTGAGTCCTCCAATCCATGAACATGGTTTATCTTTTCTATATACACAAGGTCTTTTCTGATACCTTTATCAGTGTTTAGTTGTTTTTAGTGTACAGATCACACGTTTTGTTGGCTTAATACCTAACTATACGTATGTTAGTGAAACTGAACATTGTCTATTTTTTTATTTTTAAATGGAACTTTTGAAATTTCAATTTCCATTGTTCAATATTAATATATAGAAGTAGAATTTTTAAGATATGTACTGACTTCTTTTGTGACCTTGTTAAACTGGCTTTTTCTGGAAATGTTTTATTTTATTTTGTTTTTGTAGATTCTTTGGGGGTTTCTGTCTAGATAACCATTTCTCCTCAAATAGAGACATTGTTATTTTCTGTGCCTTTAATTTTTTCCCCTTGCTTTGCGATGCTAATAGGAGTGATGAGAATAAACATCCTTCCCTTCTTTCTAATCTTAGAGGTACAGCATTCAGTTATTTAGCCATCAAAGCTGATACTAATTACAGGTTTTGTTTGTAGATACCATATGTCAGATTGAAGTTCCTTTGTATTGTAGTTTGCTGAAGTGTTTATTTGTTTTTTGTTTTTTTCTCCTGGTACTGGAAGTTGGACCCAGGGCCTCTCCACTGATCCACACCCCTAGCCCATTTTAATCTTTTTTTTTTTTTTAAGACAGAGTCTCCTTAAGTTATGCAGGCTGCCTCTGGCCTCAAACTCATGATCCTCCTGTCTCAGCTTCCTGAGTTACTGGGTTATAAGCATGTGCCATGGTGCCCACCTGTTTTTTTTTTTTTAATCATGAATGGATGTTGAATTTTTAAAGTGCTTTTTCAACGTCTATTCTGTGATTGTGATTTTTCTTCTTAATCTGTTGATATGGTAAATTAGATTGTTTACCTTTTGGATGTTAAACTAGACTTTACTCCCATAATAACTAATATATATGTATATATATGTATATATACACATACATACACACACACATATATATATGTATATATATGGTCTTTTATTATACATCACTGGATTTGATTTGCAAGCATGTTGTTAAGAATTTTGGGGCCCTTGTGTATGAGAGACATGATGTATGTGTTTTATTATAATATTTTTCCAGTTTCAGCATCATAGTAAGACTTGTCTTTTAGAATAGGTTGGGAAGTGTTATTGTTCTTTAATTTCTTGAAGAGTTTATAGACAATTGGTATTATTTTTTTCCTTAAATGTTTCATAGAATTCACTAGCTTTTCTTTTTTTAGTTTTATTAATTTTTTGTGGGAAGGTTTTTAATTACATATTCAATATCTTTGACAAATATAAGGCTCTTCAGTTTACTGTTTCTTCTTGAGTGAGCTTTACTAGTTTCTTGTTTTGTTTTGTTGCGGTTTTTTTGAGACAGGGTTTCATTGTATAGCCCAGCCTGGTGTGGACCTTGTATTGATCCTACAGCCTGCAGTGATTACAGGCATGCACCACCACTCCCAGCTCTTAGATTTTGTCTTTTAAAGAAGTGAATATTTTTCATCTTAACTGTCAAATATTTTGGCATAAAGTAGTTCCTAATATTTCCTTGTCTACAGCCATACCACCCTGGCATCCGATCCCATCAGATCTTGGAAGCTAAGCATGGTCCAGCCTGGTTAGTCCTTGGATGGGAGACCACCTAGGAATACCAGGTCCTATAGGCTTGGGAGAAGGACCTGACAACCCTCTCTCAAAACAATCAGTCATTGAGAACCCTGTGAATAGCAGAAAAACACTGACAATAGTGCCAGGCATGGCACAGTGTAGGGGGAGTGTTTTGTCACGTTGTACACAGAGTTGCTATGAGTCGGACCCAACTCAAAGGTTAACAACAACAAAAACAATATCCCCTTATTTTTCTTTTAATATCTGTAGGATATGTAGTAATATTCCCTTTCTTATTCTAGGTATTAGTAATTGCTATCTTTCTTCCCTTTTCCTGGTCAGTTTGGCTAGAGGTTTATCAATATTCTTTTTTTTTTTTTTTTTTTTTTTTTTTTTTTTTTTTTTTTTTTTTTTTTTTTTTTTTTTTTTTTTTTTTTTTTTTTTTTTTTTTTTTTTTTTTGGCAGTCCTGGGGGTTGAACCCAGGGCCTTGCACCTGCATGCTTTGCAAGTGCTGGACCACTGAGCTGCACCCTAGCCCATTTTTTTTTTACTTTTTGAGATAGGGTCTCTCTAAGTTACGCAGACTGCCTCTGGTCTCAAACTTGCTATCCTCCTGCCTTCGCCTCCCAAGCCCCTGGGATTATAGGCGTGCGCCACCGTGCCTGGCTAAGGTTTATCTTCTCAAAAAAATCAATATTTAGTTTCATTGATTTTTTTTTTCTGTCTTGCGTTACATTAATTTCTGTTATCATTTCCTTTCTTTGGGTTTAATTTGTTCTTTCCTATTCTTTTAAGATAGGAGCTGAGATCATTGATTGAAACCTTTCTCACTGCTGAAAACATGATTTAATTAAACATGCATTTACTGGGTGCCTCCTTATGTGATAGTTGGAGGGTACTTTGGAAAATACTGAGCTGTCAAATAGGTCTCCTCTCTTTGGAAGGACAATTGCATTTTTGAAAGTGTTTTTTTTCCCTTAAGTGTCACTTTAAGGCTGCCTTTGGTTACCTTTATAGATTTTTAGAGTTTATGATAGTTATAAACTATCACAGTGCTTCAGCTGGTCCTGAAAATATGAAGGGATTCATGAAATAGGACAGAGAAGAGGGAAGGAGGATTGTACCAGAGTCGGGAAGATCTTGGAGATTGTTAGGCCCATTCCCCTTACTGCGTTGCTAGAGAGACTGAGGCCCAAAGTTAATACAAGTATCAGCAGACAATGAGAACAGGCGGGCCTGGCTAGAGAGGTTTGAGTTAATGGGGGTGTGCAACGGAGCAAGTTTGACCGTAGGTTGTGTAGGCCGTAAATCACAGACGGTAATGGTGGTGGATGACGTCGGGGGCTTTAACTTTGTATGTTTTGATTTCTTCTTCCTTCTACCCCCTTCTCCTCCTCCTCCTTCTCTTCTCTTTTCTCTCTCTCCGACTGGCCATTGACCCTGTTGTTGTTGTTGTTGTTAGGTGCCGTTGAGTTGTGTCTGACTCATACCAACCCTTATAGGATTTTCAATGGTTGATTGTTTCAGGATTGCCTTGGGAGTGGATTGCCACGTCCTTCTCCCATTTTTGCTGTGTTGGGAATTGAACTTGGGACCTCAGAGACTGCAGACTGGCGCTCTACCAACCGAGCTAAATCCCAGCCCTGGCCATTGAACCTAGGGCCTCACAAATACTGGGCAAGCACTTTACCACTGAGCTACAGCCCCAGCCTAGTGTTTCAGTTTCTTTCATGCGGCAAGCGGTTCAGAGAAGCCATTAAAAAAACTTGGTCAGTGTGGTTCTATAGAAATGGCTCAGACCAGGAGAATTTTCAGGTCCGAGGATTCGTATATTAAGACTAAATAAGCAATGACTTGGTAAAATCACAGTTTTATAGGTGAAGCATCAACAAGGATTAAATACCATTTGTAGATAACCCGTCAGGGCAGAGCTGGAACTAGAGCAGAAGGTTGCAGTTCGTGCCACCGTGCCAGCACCCTGCTTGGTACGTAGCACTGGATTTCTCCCACTATACCTTTATTAAGGATCCTGGCAGCTCACTGAGGCCGTAATCCTGGGGATAAAAGGAGTAAGTCTCAGAGCTCAGCTAGTGCTCTCTCGTGGACAGTCAGTTGCAGTTACTGCTTGTCCAATCCCAAAATATGCTTAAAAGAAAGACATGTTGAGGAACCTGAGGGAGAGTGTCCAGAGGCTCCCCAGAGGGGACACGGCGGTAGTGAGTGTGCAGGAACCCGCAGGAGGCACCTGAGTGGTTGTGGATCTAGGAAGGAAAGACCACGTGGAACCTCGGGGAGAGGACAGGAATGATGAAGGTAGATATTGACTCTCTATGGTGAGTGTCGCCCAGTGTGGTGGCCACACCTGTAATCCCGGCACTGGGAGGCAGAAGCAGGAGGATGGAAAGTTCACAGCCAACCTGGGCTACATAGCAAGCAAGACCCTGTCTCAACCCCTGCCTCCCCCAAAATAAAAAGTAATTGCAGGGCAGAATGGAGAGAGGATGGTTAAAGGGTACAGAGGTGTGGTTGGGTAGGAGGAATAACTTCTAATGTTCTGCAGCACAGTAGGGTAACTATAATGACAATTATTTACCTCAGAATAGCTAGGAGACAAGATTTGAAATGTTCTCCACATGAAGAAATGATCGATGTCTGAGTTGGTCGATATACCAGTCACCCTGATCTTACCATGACCCGTTGCATATGACCATGGTGCATTGTATACGTGTATGGAAATGACACATTGTACCCTATACATGTGTACAATTTGTGTCAGTTAAACTTTTAAAAAATACACTTTAAAATAGAATTGAATTAGACCTGAAGGACAGGACAGTAATACGCTCTTCGTGCAACTCAATTGAAGCAGAACGGCTGAATGGATTTGTATATTTAATAATAGAATGTGAAAGAGGCACGGCATAGTAGATGGACTATTTGTTATTTATGCCCTCACTACTGTGAGCTCCTCGTTGGGCACCTGATGGCATCCCCCAGAGGAAAAGCAAGCACACACAGGGAGTGACAGAGCAGCTCACGTGCCAGGCCCTGTGCCCACAGCACCTTTTGAAACAATGGCAAATGTGTGTGGTCGCATTAAGAACACAGACAGGCGCTCGAGGCAGAAAGGCCTGGATACTCAGCACAGTCTCCTGACCCCTTAGGAGCTGTGTTACCCAGGAGAATTACCCAGCCTACAGAATTACCCAGCCTACCTGAGGAGGGGGCTGGGATTTAGCTCAGTTGGTAGAAGCGCTGCGCTGCAGTCTCTGAGATCCGAGTTCCATTCCCAGCACCGCAAAAATGGGAGAAGGACCTGGCAATCCACTCCCGAGGCAATCCCGAAACAGTCAGCCATTGAAAACCCTATGAGGGTCGCTATGAGTCGGATACCGACTCGATGGCACCTAACAACAAACAACAACCTGAGGAGAATTTCTTTGTCTGTAAAATAGGGATAACAATACCTGTAAGTGATTAGCAATCAAACCTCCTCCTCTGATAATTTTATCCACAGGCTAGATGTGGCTTTGACTTTCACCTTTTCATTTGAAAAGTCAGCTGACTCCTTAAATCTTTAGATCACTTTAAAATATTAAATAATTGTAAAATCACATCAGGCTTTACCATTTACGCAGAATATTTAGTGAATATAACATTTATATTTAGTTAATTAGTATATTTATTTTAGTTAATTATATTAAATATAAAATTAACTATATTACTAATATATTAATTATATTATATATTAATTATATTTTATTAATATATAATAAATATATTAATTATATTATATATAATATATAATATATTATATATATTAAATATATAATATATTTAGTTAATTAGTATATTTAGTGAATATAACATTTGACTTAAGACAATGATTAACCCTCATATACCCGGGCATGGTGGTGCCTTTAATACCAGCAACTTGGAGGGTGGAGGGAGGAGGATCACAAGTTCAAAGCCAGAGGCAGCCTGCGTAACTTAGCAAGACCTTGTCTCAAAATAAAAAGTAAAAATTGGGTTGGGGGTGCAGCTCAGTGGCAGAGAGCTTGCCAAGCATGTGTGAAGCCCAGGGTTCAAACCCCTGGTACTGCTAAAAAACAAAACAAAACAAAAAACCCATCATCTAGATGTTCATCCTCCTTCAAACTTCTTCACCACTTAGTCTTTCAAGATCAAACTAATAGTGATTCCCTGCTGGCTGTGGGTATCGTTGAAGCCACTTTGAAACCAGTGTTTTCTAAACCTGGCCAGGCATGCACTTATTTAAAGAGGGATTTTCAGCTCCTGCCTCCCTTCAGAATGAATTGATCAGGGCAGAACTCCAGCAAATACATTTTTAAACCATTTCCCAGTTGAATTTGATCTGCAGCGAGGTTTGAGGGTCAAGGTTGGTCAGGCACAGAAGTCATCAAGGTCAAGTGTGGAGGGAACCTGGGCCCTGTCTGGTGTCTCCCAGAGAATCAGGCGCAATAATGGGAGAAGCCAAGTGAACCAGGCTAGACTAAGGTGGCGCGATCAGGTTTGAGGGGGTTTAACCTGACCCGAGAGGAGAGTTACTAGTATTTTATAGGCTGTTACTGAAACTTTATTATGTCCAATATTATAAAACCAGGCAAATGGTCACTCTCTCTTTTTGTTTGTTTTGTTCTGTCTTATAGATCGTGAGGACCAGTCAATTCTTTGCACGTAAGTAAATGTTGAATGTTCAGACTTGCTTTGGATTCTTTTGGAAAGGAGATGATTACTTTTTGTATGGGGGAGGGGGAAGGGAGAGCAAGAGTTCAATGTAAACCTTGCAGTTATTTTAAGACCAAGACTTTATAAGTTGTTTAAATTTGGTCTTATTTGGCTGTCAAACAGGGCTTTTCATGCATTTTATACTGTTTATCTGTGACAAAACTTACATCTTTAGTTTTTATGTCCAAGTGTAGGCATATTGGACATTTCAGCCATTTATTCTTTTTACTCAATAAAAATTTGTTAATCATCATGTGCCTTGTGTACTATTTGCTAAATGCTACAGATTTGCAGTGGAATAAAAGAGGATCTGTGACAGGCTCAGGGGTGCAATAGAAAGATCACTTTGGGTGCAGCATGGACTGTGGGCTGGAGGAAGGGCTGAAACAGGCCATCGCGTAGGAAGCTGTTGGGTTTTCTAGGCAAGTGGTGGCTGCAGGCAGGGAGGAGGCTGGGGACCTGAAAGAAGCGGTTGAATTTAAGTTGTGTTCCGTTTCGGGGACAGACTTACCAGGACTTGGCTTGCATGCCTGAGATGGAAGAGGGAAGGGAGGAGTTAATGATGGAACCAGGGCCTCTCCCCGTGTGGAACTTGGAAGGAAGCCGACTAGAGCGGCAGATAAGGCACTTGCTGCACGCGTTGCCTATGGCCGATGTGAGCGTAGCCGGCCACTAGCCTGTGGCTGTAGCACTTAAGAGAGTCATGGAAGCAGGGTGAGGGCAGCGGCCTGGAGGGCTGTGCTGAGGGGCAGGGTGGCTGGCCGAGGGGGACGCGGAGTGGAAAACCCAAGGAAAATCAGCATACCAGGGCCAGGCAGGGTAAGGGGAGCTGCAGGGGCCACAGGGACCCAATGTGAATGCGTGAGGAGGCAAGGGGGTGCTGACACCGTCAGGGGAGAGAGGCTTTTCCAGAAAGAGGGAGTGGTCAGCGTACCAGCTGTCCGAGACTTAGTCGGAACAGAGACCTATGTTGTAGAAGGGTGGGCTGTGGGAGAGGGCTCAGGGATGGGCTGGGGATAAGATGGCGGCCACAGTGAAGTTGAAGAAGGAACAGGAGTTGAAAAACTTTAAAGAAAGAAACGAGGACTCTAAATACAGCCAGGTATGGTGGCATATGGCTGTGATTCTGGCACTCAGGAGGCTGAGGCAGGAGGACCATGAGTTCAAGGCCATCCTGGGCTACATAGTGAGGCCCTGTGTCAGACCAACCCCCTTGCCACCTCTCACCCCCCCCCAAAAAAAAGAGAAAACCCCAAATACAGACCCACTGTTTTCAAACTGTTTCAAATCGTCCCCAGAGCAATAGCTGAGCAGTGGGAGAGCCCAGCAGTGGGTCTCTGCCATCATCGGTGGTGGTCTCAGGGTGGTCAAACTGAGACGCAGGCGAGAGGGAGGGAGGTGGGGGCAGGAGGAAGGAGAGAGAACAGGTGGGTCATGAGCTCGCAGCAGGGCTGGGAGGGAGGTGCAGCCCTTCTTCAAATTGCCAAACCAGTGAGTCCCCATGTGGGTTGTAGGGCTGGGGAGCTGGGGACTGAGATACTTACCTAATGGTTTCTCCTGTGAGTAGAAAATTTGGAATCTAATATAAAGGGGAAAGTGAGGCAGTACAGCAGGTTTGAGAGTAAAGACACTGCCTTGTTTGTGTGTGTGTGTGTGTGTGTGTGTGTGTATGTATGTATATACATTATACATATACATACATACATATACATACATATATATATATATATATGTTTTTGTTGTTGTTGTTGTTAGGTGCTGTCAAGTTGAATCTGACTTATAGTGACCCTCATAGGGTTTTCAAAGGCTGACTGTTTCGGGATTGCCTTAGGAGTGGGTTGCCACATCCTTCTCCCATTTTGCGGTGCTGGGAATCGAACTCAGGACCTCAGAGACTGCAGAGCGGTGCTCTACCAACTGAGCTAAATCCCAGCCTATATATATATATATATACGTACACATACATACACATACACACACACACACACACACACACACACACACACACACACACACATACATACATACATATATAAATATATATAAAACAACTATATATATATTGTTGTTGTTGTTTTTGCAGTACTAGGAGTTGAACCCAGGGCCTCGTGCCTGCATGCTCTGCAAGTGCTGGACCACTGAGCTACACCCCCAGCCCATTTTTTTTTTT
>VMDO01014628.1:0-53908 GCA_007922755.1 Pedetes capensis | reverse complement strand
GGGGAGGGGGAAACCAGGGTCTCACCATTTGTCTAGATGAGTCTGGAGGCTGCACAGGGAAAAGTTTGAAGACCATTTGTGTGGTTTATGCATTCACTTACCCAGTGCCAAGGAGTGTGGTATTTTTCATAAGTATTGCCCTTCTAGCTAGCCCATAGTCAACATATGAAATCGGCCATTTAAGTAAAAACTAATGATAAGTCAAACTATTTCTGAAAATCAGAAAAGCTGTTTATTATGGAAAATTTCAACTGTATAAAAAGGAAAGAGAATAAAATATTAAAACTCTCCTTCCCCATCACCTAACTTTAATGTCACCATTTGTAGAAAGACCAATTATTTAAAAATGCTCTCTTTAACTTTAAAAATTGTTTTTGGAAATAATTTCAGTGAAGAGTAGTATAGAATAATACATAAAACTGTAATATAAATGGAATAATTTCAAGAAAAGTAAAGAATACATACACACCCTTTGCTCAGTCATCTCTAGTTAATGTTTTTATTTTCTTTTGTCATTAGCACATGTGATCTCTATTTCTAACATCTTCTTTTTCTGAAACATTTAATGATAATTTATACCCATGATAGCCAATTTAAATATTTCACTGTGCATTTCCTTAGAATAGGGATATGTTTTTACATGACCATAGTTACTGACTTCATGTATTTACACTGACACAATTTTATCATATTCCAGATTTATCCATTGACTCAAAGTTATCTTGTTCAGCGTTTTCTCTCCTCCATTACAGGATCTATTCTAGAGTCAGGAATTGCGTTAATTGTCACATCTCTTTGCCTCCACAGCCTTTCATTGTTTCTTTACAACAATGACAATTTTTAAAAAAGTATAATCTTCCTCCATACCCATTTATTTTAACAGAATCCTGTTTATTTGGACTTTGTCAGATATTTCCTGATGGTTAGAGTCAGACTATGCATTCTTGGCCAAAACACTTCACAGATGATGGCCTGGCCCTCTCTGAGAGTCACATATGGAAGCAGGGCACTCATCTGTTCTTAATTAGCAGTGTTAATTTTGATCACTTGGTCAAGGTGTTGTCTGATTTCTCCATATATAACTAATGTTTTTTCCTTGCAGGATATATACAGTCTGTGGGGTGGCACATTAATAGCATATACATATTATGCTCCCCATCAAATTTCCCCTTAGATTTTATTGTCCATTTGTAAGTCTTGCCTGATCTGATTTTTACTATAATAGCTGCAAATTGCTAACCTTCTAACCTAGTATTCCTTCCACATTTTATTAGCCAGCACATGGTATTCATCTGTAAACAAGATCCCTTTCTGTCTGTCTCTTGTCTGCCTGTCTGCCTGCCTGCTTACCTGTCTGTCTATCTGTCTTTCCTTTTATCTATCTATCTATCATCTGCATGGCATAATGAATTCCTTTTTTTGCAAAATGATTGTTTTTAGAGTACTATAAGTATTTTGATGCTAATTTTCCTCATGTTTTTGATTGGTGGGAGGACCTTTAAGCTGTCTTCTGTATCCTTGGACATGCCCATCAATTCACTTAGCATTAACTTTGGAGCATGACAAGATGTTCCAGGCTCACATTGTACTATTTGTCTAAGCCCTGGAAACAGCCAGGTCTATTGCTATTCCCTCTGAAAGCATTAGGTGTTCTCATTGCTACCAGGATGTGGCATTTTGGCCCTAATATTATACAGAGCTAAGATATATGTGCATATTTACAGACACACACACATACACATATAATTGAATATGTACATATGTGCTTAAACATGTACACACATGCATGCAAATACATACACTGTCCTACTTGAGGTGGTTATAACACTTACTTAAAATACAGTTGAAATCATGTGGTTCAATTTGCTTAGGGTTTTAGTCCCTTCTCCTTCTATCCTTATTTATTTATTTATTTAATTTATTAATGTATAGAATGTTACAGGTTTCAGGAAGTCAAAACTATATGTAGAAAGGAATATTCAGAGGTGCCACTTCTTTCATCTACCCTCAACTCCTCCAACCCAATACAAGAATATATATGCACAAAAATTCACATTAAATACAGTCCTGTAGTTGCCATATAGAGGAACTAGAAGAGGGTGGCAGTAAAGGGGGAACTGACTGATCAATAGATTGGTCACTGTAGGGCCTTTCTCCAGGGGTTAGTGATGATAATGTGCAGTTGACTGAAGGGTTCAACCAACTGTACTCTCAAGTACTTAATTTTTTTTTATTATTAAAAAAAATTTTTTTTTTACATTTTTAATGTACACTTTAATGTGATTCATTCTGACGTGCTTTTCATTGTGGCATTTACATATATGCATTTTGATGTACATTATTCATATAGGTTCCCCCTTACCCTCTTGTATGCTTCCCCCCCATCGAAGTCTTCTCTATCATTTACTTGGTAATATTTTTCTATATGTACTTGAGTCCCAGTTCTGTTTAAGATAGAAATTTTTCCTGTAGCAAACTTTGTTATTATATTGTCAGAACAATTGCATGCGTTTTCTAGACCATTTATATTGACACCATTCTTAGCTTTTTTTTTCCATTTTATTTTGATCCAACCTTTCAAGTACTTAATTTTAAAAGTTTTTTCAAAGTCATTAAGACATACAGTAGCATTTCTCAGTGAGTGTTCTGCATAACATAGTCTCATGAGATAAGTAGGGGGAGAAGTCTTCCCAGTCATATTAATATGGGTAACATTACATATTTGATCCTCTTCTTAGACATCTTTCTGTCAAGAAATTAAGTGGACTCCCTTCTTTGACATGAATTCTTTGAGGGAATATACACTGTAAATATCATTCAGAACTAGTTTTTATGGGGAAACATTTTAGGAAATTTGGGTCCACTCATTGACTCAACCAATATTCTTTTTTTTTCTTTTTGTGGTACTTGGGGGTTAAATCCAGGGTCCCACACATACTTTGTAAGGGCTCTACCACCGGGCTGCATCCCAACCGATTTTTTATTTTTTATTTTGCGCAAATGTCTTGCTAAGTTAGAGCAGAATGCCTCTGGCCTCAAACTTGCGATTCTTCTGCCTCTGCCTCCTAAATCAGTGGGATTCCAGTCATGCACCAGCATGCCAGGTCTGCAAATATTCTTTTAATACTTTCTTTGTGATGGGTTCTGTTTTCATTGCTGTGAATAGACAGCCAAAGCCACAAGTGGAGCCACCGTCCTTGTGGGATTTCTGTGTTGTCATGTTGGCAGGGCTGGTGAGGCAAACAGGGATATCATGGTGTCCACTGTTATATCTACTCAGGAAACATGAGTAAATTTGATGATTTTTTTTTCCTCTTTGGGGAAGACTTCAAAATGCTAACCAAAAGGAAAGAAAATTGAGAAATAAATGCTTCGGCCAACTTGGATGACAAGCAACAGATCAAGAGGGAACATAATAATAAGTGTTTTATATTTCATTTGCATGCATATGAGGACAAGCCAAAAATTAGGGGGTATAAAACTTAAAAATAAGGGGAAAATTCTTGAGTTTTTAGTCACATCCCCATGTTGATAAAATATTTATGAGCTCTCCTTCAATTAATTAGAATAAACTATGTAACACTACAGGAAACAAATTGAAAATTTAATAAAGTAAGTTCACTTCCAATTTCTTTTCAAGAAAGGAGCTAATTATATTTAGTTCTGTAATTATAACTTTAATTAAAATATAATACAAAATTTTCCATAAAGTGAAAACAGCACTGAGTATTAAAATAGAGACTTTAAGACAATTTGCTTTTTAGCTGAAAATTTATTATTTAAAATGAAGTCTTTACTGTTTTTCAAAAATTTCATCCTTTAAGTATAAACTAAACATCCTTCTTATAGAGACTGTTTAATGTTTACTTACTATCTTAAACCTATTTTTATCTGTTGTGTGTTACAATCTCCTTTCATTTGTTTTTTAGCCATTTTTCCCTTTAGAGTTTGTTTAGAGATCTGCTTCTATCTCTCCTTCCATGTCATCATTTACAGCACATCCCTTTTAGGTTTGAACATGGCTTAAGCATTCAGTGACTTAAAAACTTGTAAGCTCAGGTGGTTTTAGAAGTATGCTCACATACCAGTTCCCTTCACCTGGCTGGCATGGAGATACTTTGATTGCTTCAGGCAAACATCCAGGTAGAAGGAAATTCAGAGCCTCTAATTTGAAATTTGGATGATGAAATGACCTTCTAGTGATTTTCTTTTTTCTTTTTTTGGTACTTGGAGGTTGAACCCAGGGCCTTGTATATACTTTGCAAGTGCTTTAACATTGGGTTGCACCCCCCAGGTCACTTTTGTTTTTTTATTTTGAGTCAGCGTCTTGCTAAATTATGCAGGCAACTTCTAGTGTCTAACTCGCCATCCTCCTGCCTTTGCCTCTGCCTCCCAAATTACTGGGATTGCAGTCATGCAGCACTGCACCTGGCCTGGTTTTTAGTGTTTTTAAACCAAATGGTATCATACAATACAGAATACTCTGCGTTGTCTTTCTAGATTTTATAAAACCCCTCTCTTCACTGTGGGGCTGGTCTGCTGTTAAAGAACATAGAAAGTAGTCAAAGCATCACAATTCAGGCTACATCTCTACCTGTTGCAGCTCTGTCTGTAGCCATTCCACCCTGGTGTCTGATCCTGTCTGATCTCAGAAGCTAAGCAGGGTCAAACTGGTTAGTCCTCAGATGGGAGACCGACTAGGAATATCGGGTGCTGTAGGTTTGGGAAAAGGAACTGGCAGCCTACTAGGGAAACAATCGGCCATCAAAAACTCTATGAGTAGCAGAGAAGAACTGACATGGCACAGTGTTGGGTAGTGTTTCATTTTGTTATATGTAGGATTGCTATGAGTCAGACCCAATTTGATGGCACCTAACAACATTACAGCTCAAATCATTAAACTTGAAGACTCCAGTGTGGCAGTTAGGACCAGGGGTGCATTTTGTCCCCCAGGGGACATTTAGCAATACCTGGAGACATTTTTTCCCTTTAACCTGTAGTGAATGCCTCTAGCATTGTAGTGGGTAGAGGCCAGGGATACTGCTAAGCATCCTACCCCGCACAGGACAGCCACTGTACCTGAGTCACCCCTCCCCACAGCAAAGAATTGTCCAGCTCCAAATGTTAATACTGCCAGATGGAAAAACCCAGAAAACAGGAACATTGAGGTTTGTCCCTGAACAAAGAGGATTTGTTCTCACTTTTAAGGAAAATTCTGCTAGGAAAGTTTATACAGCTGCACATCTTTCATCTGTACTATGCTTTTCAGTTTATAATATACTTTCTTATTTAATTCTCACTTAATACTTAGAAAATCTGTGACTCATGGCAAGTTACCTCCCTAAGCCTCAGTTTCCTCCTGGGTTAAATGGGTTAATATTAGCATCCACCTCCTGAGGCTCTAGTAAGGACTCAGTGATATAGGGTACTATGCCTTGCTCATGGACAGTGTTTAGTTTGCATAAGTGGTTATTATTATTTATGATCTGCATCTCAGTGAATTAAACAGAAGCTTCTCTGTATATTCCAAGTACATCATTGTTGTTAGGTGCTATATCCTATGTACAACAGAATGAAATACTACCCAGCACTGTTCCATGCACATATTTCATTTGTCTTTTTATGTTTGAGCCCATTGTTGTAGTCATTGTGTTTCTTCTCATTTTGAGGTGTACCACATCAGCAAGTGGAGGTCCCTGGGGCTTTGCTCCATTCCCCTCATTATGGTCGACTCTACTTTGAGGAGGCAACTCTTCCTCATTTGTTTCTTGAATGCTTTTCAGCCTTCAGGGCTCATCTTCCTGACTGATACTTGACAGTGCTTCTCTCCTATTCATAGAGTTTTTAATGGCTAATTATTTCAGGGATGGGCTTCCAGATCCTTCTACCTAGTCTATCTTGGTCTGGAAGCTCAGCTGAAACCTGTCCACCACCAATGGCACTGCTAGTATCTGAAACACTGGTGGCATAGCTTTCAGCATCACAGCAACATGTTACCCTCACAGCATGACAAGTTGACAGGCACATGGGGGATTCCAAGTATAAATACATGAAATTTAGGAAATTAAAGGGCTTATGCAATTTTGGAAGCAATGCTCAGGAAATTCATTTGTGATCATTGCAGCTTACAGCCTGAAACAGACTGATTCTGGATGCCCTCTGATAGCTGCTGTGATTCTCACAAGCTTCAAGAAGGCCTGCTGACCTGTGCAGCCTGTCATACCATCGGGAAGAAGTCTTCAGAAGGTGTGTGCTATTTCAGTGGCCCCCAGCACTAAAGCAAGGACTGCCCATGAGTTCACCCTGAAGCCACTGCAAACCTCACTTCAGGGATGTCTCTTTATAGCAATGTTTTTCTGGGCTGTGGATGTGGCTCAGTGGCAGAGTACTTGCCTAGCACACTCAAGGCCCTGGGTTCAATCCCAAGTACTTTTCAGTGAAAACAAACAGCCCCCTCCACCAACAGTGAACTGCTTGTCCTTTCTGCTTCCCAAACTTGTAAACGCATTTCTCCCTGGCAGAATCCAGTCTGGAGATATTCTAGGAAGGGAATTCTGTAAGCTGTAGTTTCAGCTTCCTCTGTGGAATATGGAAGACACAGTGGAAGGAGATGGCAATAGCATTGAGGTGACCAGCATACTGACTGCTATTACTGTTACCTCTGCAATTCTTTGCCATGGGTATTATCCTCTCTTTTTAGATGAGAAAATTGCCATTTAGAGAGGTTATGTGATTCTTCTTAAAGTCTAATTTGTGGCAGACTTGGCCTCCAATCTCAGTACTCCCTCCACTAAACCATTATCTACTTGATGTGAAATCATTAAATGGGATGAAAGCTTTATTTTCCCAAACATCTTTCTCCCACAGGTCTAAATTTCTTTATTGTTCATTTGAGTTAAAATATTGAATTTCTACTTTAAAGTAACAGTAAAGTGATAGAGAAGAGTCGCTATAAGTATATTCTTAATTATTAACATCCAAGTTCAACTATCTTTTTCATCAAGTGAGAGTTTGACGTAAGAGAGATCCTGTTGTGCTTCTGGGTGGTTTCTCTATTGAGTGGTGTAATGGAAAGAGAGTGGATTTAGAGTTTGACCTGGGGTTTGTGATTTGCTTTCTAAGTTACTTTGGGCAAGTTATTATCTTCTCCATCTCTGATATTCTGATAAATAGCATGGAAGTGGCATCATCTCCATCAAAGATTTTAAACCAAGATGGCATAGGACAATTTCAAGAGAGCATAGAGAGGCACCTCATTTCTTTCCATGTTAAACATTTGAGATATACTTCTCAGGTGCATTAGGTGTTATCCTAATCACCAGTAAGATAGACAAGGTTCAGGTTTCATGGGGCATTTATAATGTAGTGTCTTTGGGAGGACAACATTTTGGAAAAATAAATAAAATAGTAAACAAGATAGCACATATTCTCACAATTGTAATAAAGAAATAAATAGGGTGATGGTGGTGGGCTTGAAAGTGGGTATGTAAAAGGATATTTTTATTGAAATGTAATTATTGTAATAATGTAAATTATGTAACAACTTACATAATTTAATAATGTAAATTATTATATTGTAAATGTAAATTATATTAATCTATACCAAGGAGGTAGATATTTGATCTGATATTTGACCTAAAACTTTAAATCTTTTCCATACATATTTATTATAAAAATCTATGATTTTACATTGTTGTTTACACTGTTTATCTTTAGTACCTATCTCCTAGACACTATTCTAGGCCCTGGAGTTGAAGCCCTGGAAGAATCACCAATCTCTGCTCTTAATTTTAGATAAACAATATATAGGTAGTTGTACAATATCTCAGAAGGTGGCACCTACTATCAAGAAAAGTAAATGGAAGTATATGTCACTGTCAAGAAATTGTTTCAGCAGACACTGAAGGGAGATATGGATCAGTCATGAGAATATTTTGGTGAAGAGCACTGTAGGTGGTTGGAAAAGTAAATACAAAGGCCCTGAGGCAGGATCATGCCTGCTTCTTTGAGGAAAACTAGGCAGGCAATGTTAATGAAGTGATGAGAATGAGGGACAGGGTGGTAAAAAAGGTCAGAGAGATAGCTGGGGTGTACATCTGTGGGAAGTTTATCTAGAAAATGTTGTTTTTTTCTTTGAGTGAGATGGATAGCTTTCATGCTGGTGGGAAGTAGACTCTACAGAGTGAGGTGAAACCAGACTCACCCATTAGGAAGCTGTAGCAATTATCCAAGTGAGACACAAGAGCACCTTCCACCAAAATGATGGTAGTGCTGGTGATGCTAAATTGTTGGGTTCTAGAGATATCTCAATGGCAAAGACAACAGGATAAATATAATGAAAGATTGGATGTTGGGTGGAAGAAAAGTCGAGTATGACTGTGAGAGTTGAGGCCAAAGCAGCTCAGAAGTTGAGGTTGTCATTTACTTGGAAAAACAGGTGCAGAGAGAGAATTGGAAATTTTATCATGATACTCTTCAGTTTAAGATGCTGTTAGGTAGCTGCATGGAAAGGGGAGAGTCTGTAAGGTTGGGGGTTGAATGCAGATAGATGGTATTTAACCTCACAAAACTAAATGAGGTCACTGAGGAAGCGACTACAGATAGAGCAGTGGAGAGGCCACAGATCTGAGCTTAGGGGAGGCCAGTCAGGATAGGTGAATCAAATGAAGGGGAGCTGCTGGATCTTTAGTTAGGAGAGAGCTGGCCAGGTAAAAGATGTGCTCCACAGAGAAAGATATGTCTTAAATGCTGTGGATAACTCAGTAAGATGAAGACTGAGATTTTCTGGATCTAGTCATGCAAGGTCTTTGGTGACTCTGGCATGTGTAGTTTGGATGTAGATTCTCTAAGAATTCTGTTTTCTGTCAAGAAGAGGAAAGAAATGGAAAACTAAGGGGGAATGTATGGAGGGCTGTGTGTTCAAAAGAGGACTGGTTGTTAGACCCATGTGAAGAACTTGTTTAAATGACATTGCTGGATCCCCGCAGATTTCCAGAATGCATCAGAACATTTGTGTGTGTGTGTGCATGCACATGTGTGGTTGTGGGAGTGGGTGTGGGCGTTTGTTAAAACCAGACAGAAGAGTTTGTATTTCCATCATAATTTCAGGTAATATGGATGCTGCAGGTCTCAGGAACATACTTTGGGTATCATTGCTTGTGAACATGGTTTCCTTTGCTGATCCTTCTGTCTAAGATGTCACCCTATCCTCCCATCCCTTTCCTCCACTCTCTCATTGCGTGAATCTGCTTTTATTTTTCATGATCTAAGTCACCTTTGCCATAGATGTTGTAGGAAAGGAGTCATATCTACCATCATTATTCCCTGTGTGTAGCACAGTGTGTGACATAAAATTAAAACAAAACAAAAACAATGACAAAAACCCAATTGAGGGGAGTAACAAATTAATAAATGAAGAAATAAATGATTTAATGAATGAGTATTTGAGACAATAAGCATTACTTTGTATGGACTTTGAGATAGCTAATGTTTCTTTGGGACAACTTATAAAGAAGAAAAAAGAAACTAGGTTTTACCAAATGGCCAGTCAAAGCATCAAGAGTTAAATTTCAACCTCATAGACATCCTGAGGGATTTGAGCTGGTTATTTACATTTCAAAATTCATGATAACCAATCCAGAGATCCCTAATGTGGCTATTACATGATGTTTCAAATATGATCACAATAACTTTTCAAGAAAATGCTGCTATAGGTTGTTTTGTCATTATTTATATAAAGGTCCCTAAAAGTCACTAGTCTTGAAACCTCCCTAGTTGAAAAAATAATAATAAAACCACCATGCTTTGGTCTTCAGTGCACTAATGAGCCTATAAGCCAACCCATTTGTAACAGTCTTATAACAAATTCAGGTTTTTACAGAGGGAATATGTAAGGTCCATTCTATTGGAAGGATTTACTTGTCAATCTAAACATCTTAAAAAAAATACACACAGGATACCAGGTTCCTGGTGCAGTTTTTTTTTTTCAAAGAGTGTTAAACGAAAACATCTCTGCTTAATATTTGTCATTTGGCAATGATCATTTCATCACTCATAAAACATGAATAAAAGATATTACTTGTAGTCATTAGCAATTCAGTCAAGAAAAAGAGAAAAATTGGACATTTAAGCACATTTTACTTTTTGTCATTTCAGACTAAATGACTCTCTTAAATGATGGCTAGTCAAATGGGCAGAATCTATTAGTAACTTGAAAATAAGTGTGAAGGGATGCCAAAACCCAAAGAAATCTTAAACTCACGTTTATCAGGCTTGTCACATCATTGCTAGTGGTAATAAAAGCATTTTTGTTTTATGTTGCAGTATCCTCAGAGAATATTTTTTTTGTACCAGAGAAAAAGTAATATTGCAACATTCATTGCATTTCTTTATATAAAATAGCCTAAAAAAGCAGAAAATTGATGTGCATTATTTTAGGGTTAATTAAAAGCCTGATGGATTTATGGAAGTTTTTCCGTTTTTTTTTTTTTAATCAAATTCTGGTATTCAACAACCATTCAGTTTTCAGAAGCATTTCCTTACATAGATTTCATTAAGTCCCCAGAACTAAATGCTAAGGTTTTAATGATGGTGATAGTAATTGACCAATTTATTGGTGCATTTGTTTTCTTATAATCACTCAGCTGCTGGTCCTATGGCATTGCAATGACTAAAGAAACAAAGACTTGTCATTTTCAAGTTCTAAAAGATTTAATCAGAGTGTAAACTTTTATTCCCTTCTATTTTTTCCTTCTTGGGTCTCTAAAGCACTGATCCAATGAAAGAAAACTCAATCTAGGAAGTAAAAGAGAAACCAAGACTCTAAGGTACGGTTGAAATAGATTGCTGCATTTATATGTACATTGATTTTTACATGACTGCATTCAGAAGTAAAATACCATCCTCTGTGATCAATTTATGCAGTTTCCCTCTCAGATAAATTAAAAACAAAGTGAATTCAAAGAAACAACTCTTTCAGTTAGAGTTCTGATACATCTTTCAAGAAGCAAACATGTATTTATACCTACCTCTTTTGATGGACAGCTAGGACAACAGTTGAATTCTCTGAAATTATTAAGAATTTACAGAGTAAAGTAGGTGCAATTTTTCTTGAAAATTTGGACATAAGACAAATTGCTACATTGCAGAGCTAAAGGATTTCAAACCTGCTGTTTAATTGTCTTCAGAATGTTAAAGCATGAAAGGAGTGGTATAACATGATTTAAATATTTTAGGGGTCTGGAATCTCTGTGCATCTCTCCATGACTGTGACCATCACTCAAGCTATGGCAGTATTTCTAAGAGCATGCCACACATATCTGCTGATAAAGTGCAAGTGGATTTAAAGAGGATTTTATTTTATTTTAGTGATTAAGGATTCATTTCTATGTGCACTTAAATATGGATAGAACTTCAAGTCTTTGATTTCATGGATAAAATTCTTATTGCAAAGTGAAAAATGTTAACTTAAAGAAAATTTTAAGCTAGGCGTGGTGACACCTGCTTGTAATCCCACTGACTCCGGAGGCAGAGGCAGGAGGATTGTTAAGTTCAAGACCAGAGGCAGTCTGCATAATTTAGCTACCTCAAAAAAAAAAAAAAAAAAGTTAAAAAATTGGCTGAGGGTGCAGCCCAGTGGTACAGCACTTGCAAAGCATGCAAGTATGAGTCTCTGGGTTAAACTCCCAGTAGTGCGCAAAGAAAAAAAAAAAAAAAAAGGAAAGAAAGAAAATTTTAGAGAAAATAATAGAATGATGTATGAAATATATCCATGAGTGTAGGGCACTGCCTAGAGAGGCAGTTAGCCCTGGGGCCTATCTAGGCCCCTTGGAGGACTGAGGCTTGTTCCCCACGCAGTCCCTTTGCCCTACATCCTGGAACTCAGGATCATTGAGCTCCCCAAGATGGCACTGGCATCTATTCCCTTGCCTCCACCCCCTTGACACCGATTGGCTATTTCCAAACCCCTGAATGGCTCCTGATTGGACCACTCTGGAACCACCCCTGATTGGCTACTTCTACAAAACCAAATTTGAATATCCCCTCTGATTGGCTGAAACCCCTATGAGGTAACTGCCTCTGATTGTTCCCCGGCAAGCCCCAGAAGAGTATATAAGGGCGGTACACAGAGCAGTCTGGGTCCATTCCATTGACTGGGACAGACAAGGAAGAAATAAAGAGCTGTTGGAGCACAGCACTCGGAGTCTTCATTGGGAAGAAAAGAAGCAAGGAGCCACCCTGGGCAGAAGCCTCTGAGCCTGCCTTTTTCAAGGCTTCTCAGAGCAGTCGTGGGCATAAGCTTCCTTTCTGGGTGGCGCGGCTCCTGGGTGCCCAGTTCCCCCTCACCAGAAGATGGGTCTTTGGCTGCTGGTCTCTGTTCACGGCCAGAGTGAGTCCAGCGGCAGGGCGATGCCCCACACATGAGGAAGGAGAAAGACTGAAGTATTGGAAATATTTCTAGGGCATAGTTATTTTCCTTTCTCTTAAGACACTGGTGAGCCTTCTTCAACTCCTCTAAGGTATTTTGAAAAAAGGGAGGGAGGATAGAAAGGAGGAAGAAAGAGAACCAGACCTGGCCCATTGGAAAGCAGTAATTGTTGGAAGTTTATCAGGGAAGGAAAAAAAAAGATACCTTAAAACTATTTTTTGAAAAATGCAAATATATAGAAACTAATTTCCTGGGCTTTTGGGGTCTTATTAAGAAACTACTTGCCTAACCTATGATGTACATCAAAAGAGGATTGGAATAAGAGATATAGTATATATGCACAATGGAATATTATTCAGCAATAAATAGAATGAAATCATTCCATTTGTAGCAAAATGGATGGATCTAGAGATAATCATCTTAAGCAAACTAAGTCAGACTCAAAAAGAGAAATACTGCATATTTTCACTCATGCAGGGGCTAGATCTACCTTAAAGGGAAGTGTGTGTGTGTGTGTGTGTGTGTGTGTGTGTGTGTGTGTGTGCGTAGTATATATATACACACATACATATATTGTATGCATCTAAGATTAGAAAATGCAAGGGGACCCTTAAGGAGGGAGGAGGGGACTAATGTGAAGGGAGGAGGAGACAAGAAAATTAAAGGTGGAATAACATAGGGAGGTAAAGAGGGAGAGATCAAGTGCAAAGTACAGGATGCAACTTTTTGAATATTCCATAATTAACTTCATTAAGCTGTATATAATTTTAAAAAATCATACTGTACATCAAAAATATACAAAATTAACACTACATGCTAGAACCTAGAAACAGACTAACATAGTCAACTGATGTTTGATAAAGGAGCTAAGAATACAGTGGACCAAAGATAGTCTTTTCATTAAATGGTGCTGGAGTGACTGATCATCCATGACAATCAATCAATAAGTCAAAATAAAAATTAAAATCAAGTCTGGACACAGACAGTACACCTTTTACAAAATTTAATTCATAAAGAATTAGAGACCAAATACACATTGCAAAACTCCCAAACTCCTAGAAGATAATGTAGGAGAAAATCTAGGTAACCTTGGGTATGGTGATGAAATTTTAGATTCATCATCTTTTTCATGAGAAATCTGTTGTGATTGGTGCAAACACCCCTTATCTGGCTATATAAGAAGGCTGTTCAATTCAGTTATTGAGCCAGACAGGAGACACCCTCCTTTGCTATCTACTGTTCTTTCAACATTACTCCCAGTGAAAGTGGTCTTTTTACTTACTTTCTATGGTACAGGATGAGCTAGTAGGACAAAGAATGAAGTGGAGAAAGCAGAATGGTAGTGAAGGCAGTGGCAAGGGATGAGAGACAGTGGAGCTGTGAAGCAGCAAAGTGGCTGACTTGACAGCTGAAGAAGAGGTGCGACTGTAAGACCAGCAGCCAGGAGCAGCAGCAACGTAGTGATAACTGCCTCCCAGATAGCAGCAATGGTGACAGTGGCTATAGTAGTAAGAGGCAGCTAAGCAGTTTGAGAGAGTGACCAGAGGAGGAAGAAGAGGGATGGTAGAAGAGAGAAATATATAAAGAGTCAGAGAAGAGAAACTGTAGGCTTTCATCACTAGAAGAGTTCCAGAGAGCTGGTAAGTCTTCAGGACCAAGAAACTCAGACACCCTAGGCTCAGTAGCTATAACAGTAGCCACTGTCTAGGACTAAGGAATCTCAATATCTAGGCCCCCCTGAAAGCTACAATCCTAAGTGCTGTCAAGGGCTGAAGAATCCTGATTTCCTTAGCCTACATAAGAGATGTAGCACTTGTTTATAGGCTTAGAAGTCCCAACCTCCTTGGCCTCCACATGAGCTGTAACTCTTAAAGGACTGAGGAATCTCAAATAGCTTGGCCAACATAAGAGATATAAGTTTAGAAGGTACCACTTGCTGCTGCTGTTCCCACCTATCGGCTGTCACTGCTCACTGCTGCCAAATGCTTGCAGGTATAGACATTGCCAAAGACCAGCACTTGAAGGCCTTCTCCTTGTCTACCCACAGTTCCTATCCAGGTAGAGCAAAAGGACCCTGGCCAGCTGTTTGGTGACAAAATAAACAATATGAGACTATTACATACATATTAGAATGTTCAAAATCTAAAATGCTGACTCAATCAAATGTTGGTGAAAAGGTGGAGAGGCAGGAACTCTCATTCACTGATGATGGGAATGCAAGATGGTACAAAACTAACGTGCTCATTCCATGCAACCTAGAAATCATGCTTCTGGTTATTTATTTAACTGTGTTAAAAACATATTTCCATACAAATAACTATACACAAATGTTTGTATCAGTTTTATTCCTATTGCCAAAACTTAGAAGCAACCAATATACTCTTTACCCAGTGACTCAATAAATAAACTGTAGTGCTAAAAAGAAATAAGCTGTCACACCATGAAAAGACATTAAGAAACTTAAATGCATATTACTAGGTAAAAGAAGCCAATGAGAAAAGGCTACATACTGTATGATTTCAACTATATGACTCTCTGGAAAAAGAAAAAATTATGGAGATAGTAAATAGCTTAGTAGTTATCAGGGATGAGCTGGGAGAGAGATGAGAAAGCAGAGCCCAGATAACTTTTAGGGCAGCAAAACAATTCTTTGATTCCTTAATGATGTATACATGTCTTTATGCATTTACTTGAACTCACATAATGTTCAACACCAATAGTCATTCCTAAGGTAAACTCTAGATTTTGGGTAATAATGATGTATCAGTGTAGGTTAATTGATTAATTGGTTGTACTTAAAGTACTACTGTGGTGCAGATGGGAATAGTATAGGATGTTGAGCATGTGTGAAGATGGGGTTGTTGGAAATTCTCTGTAATTCCTGCTCAATTTTGTTGTTACTTAAAACTGCTCTAAGTATAAAATTTATTTTTATTATTTTTTTTACAGTACTGAGAATTGAACCCATGCATGCTAGGCAAGTGCTATACCCTTGAACAACATCCTTTATTTTATTTTATTTTGAGACAAAGTCATTCTAAGTTGCCCAGGCTGGCCTTGACCTCAAGATATTCTTGCCTCTGCCTCATGAGTGGTGGGGATATACCACCATACCTGGCTAAAGTAAAGCTTATTAACAACATCATCATCATCATCATCAACAACAACAACAACAACAATAATAATAAATTACCAGGGTGATGCTTAAATAAATATGAGTTAATTCTACATGGCTATAAAATTGTTGTTGTTGTTAGGTGCTGTTGAGTCGGTATCCGACTCATAGCGACCCTCATAGGGTTTTCAATGGCTGTCTGTTCCGGGATTGCCTTGGGAGTGGATTGCCAGGCCCTGCTCCCATTTTTGCGGTGCTGGGAATTGAACTCACGACCTCAGAGACTGCAGCACAGCGCTCTACCCACTGAGCCAAATCCCAGCCCTGGCTATAAAATAGTCACTTGATATTCAAGTGTCCTTGAGTATCTCATGAATTTTGTTTTTCATAGTGTATTTGAATTAAGTTCCAAATAAGGTCCATATGTTGCCCCTTGTTGATTTGTATCACATCTCATTTAATCTAAAAATGGTCTCTTCTTTCTCTTACTTTTTCTTTAGGATATATTTGTTGAATTAATTGAAATTTTCCTAGATTTTGATTTTGCTATTTTCATCCCCATGGTATGATACAAGCAGTTCCTTTCATATTTTTGAAGGGGTGAGGAGGTTGTTAGAATTACAGATTTGATTAGATTCAATTTTCCTTTATTTTTAGAAAGAAATCTTTGTAGAGAGTATTATGTTTGCCCATTAGAAATCCATAATAATCTGGTCTTCCAGATTTTTTGGAATTAGAGACCAGTGATGCTTACCAAAACCATTACTTCATATTACAAAATGATGATACTCTAATTCTGTCATTCCTTATGCATTTATTTGCTTAAATAGTTGTATAAAGGGACATTTCTCTTCATCAACTATTGGTCACCAAGAAATAGAATTTAGAGAAGAGTGACAGGATACATCTCTGATTTTTCTCCTTATTTACTAGGTTTCCTTCCGATTTGCCTTTCCTTCTTTCCTTCCTTTCTATCTACCTTCCTTCCTTCCTTCCTTCCTTCCATCCTTCCTTTTATTTGGTACTAAGGGGTTAAACACAGGGCCTTACTTATGCAAGCACTTGACCACTGAGCTGTTCCTGCAGGCCACTGTTTCTTTTTATTTTGAAATGTTGTTGTTGTTATTGTTAGGTGCCGTGGAGTCGTGTCTGACTCATAGGGTTTTCAATGGCAGATTGTTTTGGGATTGCCTTGGGAGTGGGTTGCCAGGTCCTTCTCCCATTTTTGTGGTGCTGGGAATCAAACTCAGGACCTCAGAGACTGCAGAGCGGCACTCTACCAACTGAGCTAAATCCCGGCCCCTGTAGGGTCTTGCTAAATTATGCAGGCTGCCTCTGGCCTTGAACTCTTGGGATCCTCCTGCCTCTGCCTCACCAATTGCTGGGATTATAGGTATATGCCACAGAACTCAGTATTTACTAGTTTTCAAAGACCGTGACTACTTCCCTGGTAAAGGTGATCAGTGATGTCAGAGGTGACAAAATCAAATTCTTGCCAGAAAAAATGATGTCACTGCATTACCACTTGCATCAAATATTTGTTGTAGTGTACTAATGTGCTGTTGCTGGGGTTTAGCTCAGTTGGTAGAGTGCTGCTCTCTGCTCTCTGAGGCCCTGAATTTGATCCCCAGCACAGCAAAAATGAGAGAAGGACTTGGCCATCCATTCCCAAAGCAATCCTGAAATAATCAGCTGTTGAAAACCCAATGAGAGTCATGGTAAGTTGGACCCGACTTGACTACACCTAACAACATCAGTGTTCTGTTAGCATTTATGTTTATTTTCTATGTTAATGAAGGTAAATGACAATTTAAAAACTATTGCAGGATCATTAATATTGTGACCTACACTTCTTAATTTATTGATGCCCCGAGCCTTCCAATGTCCTCAAAAGCCTGCCGAGTAACACATGATGGAAGTGGGCTTAGTGAAGACTGGGGCTAACAGGGAGGTCTCAGATTCTATATGAGTGGCAGGAGTTACCTAACCCTGGCTACCACTACCATGAAGGGAGATGTGCAGCAGCTGAGGGAGTATGGCTAGAGCTTCGAGAGAATCTGGTTAGTTGAGTTTTATGTAGTGTCTCCTACCACTGCACAGGTCAAACAAACCGCATCTGCGAATGTGTCTGTCTTATGGCCTGCCAGCCCATTGTTTCTGCACTGCTATCATTACTATTGCCTTTTGTCTTTTCATTTTAGAAGTAGAGGGGATGCATGCTCCCCTCTTAGTCTTTTTCTTAATTCTAGATTCTTTTGGGAGAGCTAATCTGGCCAAAATACTTTACAGATAGGTTACTGGGGCTCAGAGAGGGCAAATCTCTTATATAAATTTAAGTGGCTTTGTTAATGGTCTAAATCTTGAATCAAGTCTTGCTGTCAGTGTAGTCCCCTTTCCATGGTGTATACACAGCTTCTTAATAGCAAAACATTAGTCTAGCAGCATTAGGCTACTGAGCGTCTTGCCACTCTAGAAGCCTCTTCTTTCCCAGGGCTTGACTTCCTTTGATTTGTCCTATTGCTTGGAAGCAGAGAAGGGAAATAAAATTGGCCTAGAACCTGCAATGCTTTTGAACCTGTCCTAGATAAAGTCAGTTACCTTAATAATTAACCATCACACAAAATCCCCAAGATGTGGATACTATTTTCCTTTTGAACAGATGAAAAAACTGAGATTCAGAGATTTAAATCACTTGCTCTGGACCGCACAGGTACAGAAATAGCTCCAGGTCTGTGTAACCTTCAAAGCCTGTGTTATTTCTATAACTTCATCTGCCTCCCATCTCCAAGCTCCCAGTGACATCCAATGTCATTGTCTTAATTTCCACAGTGCCATAACCTCAGCCAGATGGTTTAGAGAAGCAATGCTGCTTTCCTAGATGACAGCCAAGGACCACAAGCAGCATGTTGTCTTGGAGGTTTCTCTCCCATCATAGCTTCTGCTCTTTTTTTCCTCCTTTTCAATTGCCTTCCTGGAACTCATTACCAGCTAGGGCAACTACACTGTCTCAGTTAGGGTCCTGGCAGGAAGGAGATCAAACACTCAGATGGGATTATGGAGTTGAATTTTATTTGGGGCACATTACATAGGTATGGCAGCCTTAAAAGAAACTAGCAAATGATGATGAAGCATTCCATGACTAGCAACAGTAGGGGGCCTCTGCTGCTGCCCAGTAGCAGCTGTGGCCTTGGAAGAATATGGCCACTGCTGCCTCAGGTCCTGGCAGGGAAGGAGCTGTGGGAATGAAACTATGACATCTTCTGCATCTAGCAAGAATAAACAAGCCAAAAAGACAGAAAAAGGTCACCAGTGGAACTGGAGGGGCAAGCAAAGAACAGCCAGATTATTATTCCCTTTAGTTTTTTACACACTGCTGCCCCTAAGCAAGCACAAACCCTGCACTGAAGGGCACCTCTGTTAGGAAAGATCAGATGCCTTCCTCTCATTCCCAGCATCGCTTCTCTCTCCCTGGCTGGAATCCCAGCCCGCTTGCATCCAGACACACCTTCAGCTCTGCACTGGCAGACTGAGAGTCTCTACCATCTGGGTCAGGCAACTGGAGTTTTGAAGTTCATGCTATAGGACCCTGAGTAGAAAAGCCATCTTCTTTCTCAAGCACAACTGCACTGTGAACATCTGTACATTCCTGCTCTTCCCACAGACCTGGCCTCTGTTGTCCCTTTACTTTCTGGCTGCTTATTGTCTTGCTCTTTTTCTTGAACCCCTAGGGATATTCCTCCCTGCTCCCTAACTCCTCTGCTTCCACACCCAGAATGCCAGTGAATTAAGTTATTTTCATTTTATGACTATGCATATATAAAACTCAAGATATTTTCTAGGTGAAATTGCAAATTTGATCTGTAGGAAACGTGCTGCTTTTTCTGCTAATGGGTAGAAGCAATGCTGAATTACACAAAGAGCCAGCCAGTGTGTTCTGTTCTCTCAGACAGTATTTGCCTTTTGAGGAAGCAGAACTACTTTTGCAGTGTATTTTTGCTTGAGCAGAAAAGGTTGCTTTTTGGTGCTGGGGATCAGTCTTCTAACCTCATACATGCTAAGCTACCATTCGAGCTACACTGCTCTTAGTCTTAAACTGGGTATTTGCCTTCCTTTATAATACTCAAAGAAGATAATGCTTAACCTATTGTATATGTTGTTAGGTGCTGTGGAGTTGGTGTCCGACTCATAGTTACCACACAACGGGCAAAATAGTATTGTTAGTGCTTCTCTGCTATTCATAGGGTTTTCACTGGCTGATTGTTTTTTGGGAGTGGATTGCTGGGTTCTTATCCCAAGCTGACAGTACCTGGTGTTCACAGGTGGCCTCCCATCCAAGTACTAACCAGGTCCCACCCTGCTTAGCTTCCAAGATGTGATTGGATTGGACTCCACAGTGTAAATTAAAGTACTTTGCATCAGAAATCCTAGTTTTTTTCCTAACCACATCAAAACCAACATTTTCCTCCTTATTTTAGGTCTTCTGTCATGTAATCCGCAAAAATGTTACAACTTGAAACTTTTTGGGTACTTTGTAGCATTTTTTCCCCTTGACATTGTACAAGACCACACAGAAGAGTATAGTTTCATTTTCCCTATTAACAACATACAATTTAGTATAGGGAAGGGTGAAGAATGAAAACAGCCAAATATCAGTATCTCAGCCATGCTATCATTACTGAAATCTAGTGTTTATACCAGTTGAAATTTCTAGCAAGTTAAACTAATAATGTTAAGTTGACTCGTTAAGTGCTGTGTGTGCTACTGTAAGTGTTGGTTGGATCCTATTGGTTGATGGTATTGTTGAGTTCTATACACTTGTTAATTTCTTGCATAATTATTCTATCAGTAGTTAAGAGAGGGATATTGAAATTGTGTATTTGTCTATTTTTTTCTGCTAGTTACTTAACACTTTGTAGCTCTGTTTTGATACATGCACATTTGGGATTGTAATGTCATTTTGCCGCACTTACTTTTGTCATATCATGTCACTCATGTTTCTGGTAATTTTCTTAGCAGTCTATTATTAATATTATGATATTGTTGTTATTGTTAGGTGCCCTCCAGTTGTGTCTGATTCACAGTGACCCTTGTAGGGTTTTCAATGGCTGATTCTTTTGGGATTGCCTCGGGAGTGAATTGCCAAGTCCTTCTCCCATTTTTGGGGTGCTGGGAATTGAACCCGGGACCTCAGGGACTGCAGAGCAGTACTCTACCAACTGAGCTAAATCGCAGCCTCCATTATGATATAGGCACCCCTATATACACTTGATTGTTTTGAGGAATTTTTTGTTATCTTTTTATTAGCATATATTAATAATTATACACAGTAATGGGCTTCATTGTGGTATTCCTATACATAGTATGGTATAATGCACTTTGACCATATTCACCCACCCTGCCACCCATCACTGACTGTTGGCTCCATTCTCCCTTTCTCTGGTCCCTTTCTTCTTCCCTGATAGTTCTTCTACTTGCATATCATTTCCAAAACCTGTATTCCAAATATGAGATAAAATGTGATATTTGGCTTTCTTGGTCTGGCATTTTTTGCTTAACATGATGATCTCTAGCTCCATCTACTTTTCTGCAAATGACATTATTTTCCTTTTATAGCTGACTAATACTTGATTTTTTGTGCGTGTATCTCCCAGGTTTTCTTTATCCATTCATCTGTTGATGGGCACCTAGGCTGTCAAGGACATATCTTTTTTAATGGTGTAATAACTTTATCAGTTTAGATAATTTATAGAAATCTCACCTCCCATTATGCCCCTTTAAACTCTTCCGTTTATAATGGAATTTTCTAATGTTTCCTCTACATATCAGAACTATGTAAGAAAGTAGTATAATTTTTGTCTCAATCTCAAATGTAATTTAGGAAACTCAAGAGAAAATTGGGGAAAGCCTAATGGATTTATACATATATTTGCTTACTATGTATTTTTTTACCTTTTCACATTCCAAACTTCTTTGTTTCCTTTGTTTAGAGCTTCTTTTTGTGATTAATACAGTAGATACTCTGCTTTCAAATTCTTAGCTTTTCTTCATTGGAAAATGTCTTAATTTCTCCTTCATTCCTGAGAGATAGTCCCACTGGATATATTGACAAACTTTTAGTTCAGCACTTGAAAATTATTGTGCCAGTTCTTCCTGGCTTCCATTGTTTCTGATGAGAAATTTGCCGTCCTTCTAATTGTTTTCTTTCCTTGATTTAATATTTATTTTTCCTTAATTTTAACATGTTTGTTTATTATGTGTTGGGGCATGGTTTTCTTATTTTAGTTTATTCTTTTTAACATTTGCTCACCTTCTAGAATTTGTGGGGTTTTGTCTCTTACTAAATAGGGTTGGGGTTTAGCTCAGTTGGTAGAATGCTGCTCCACACTCTCTGAGAACCAAGGTTTGATCCCTAGCACCACAAAAATAGGAGAAGGACTTGGCAACCCACTCCTGAAGCAATCTTGAAACAATCAGACATTGAAAACCCCATGAGGGTTGCTATGAGTTGGATTCGACTTGAGGGCACCTAATAACAACAACAAATCTGGCAAATTTTTAGCCATTATATATTTGAGTGTATATATATATATATATATATATATATATATATATATATATGGGGCTGGGATTTAGCTCAGTGGGTAGTGCACTGCGCTGCAGTCTCTGAGGTGCCAAGTTCAATTCCCAGCACCGCAAAAATGGGAGAAGGGCCTGGCAATCCACTCCCAAGGCAATCCCGAAGACAGTCAGCCATTGAAAACCCTATGAGGGTCGCTATGAGTCGGACACCGACTCGACGGCACCTAACAACAACAACAACAACAACAATATATTTGAGTATTTTTTCTTGCCCTCCTTTTCCAGTGAAATGAATGTAAAATATTTTTAGTCCCAGAAGTATGTGAGGATTTTTCCTTTTGTTCAGTCTATTTTCTCCCTTTTGTTCAGATTGGATAATTTTTATTATTTTATCTTTAAGTTTACAGGTTCTTTCCTCTTTCCCCTCCATTCTGATGTTGAGCCCATCCATGAGTTTTTCATCTTGTTTATTGCATTTTTAAGTTCTAAAATTTCCTTTTTAGTTCTTTTTTCATATCTTTGATTGTTGAGTCTTTCTATTTATTTTCTGAGAGTTTTTTTTTCACTTACATCAAGCATGTTTGTAATTGCTTGCTGAAGCATTTGTATAATGGCTACTTTATGATTTTTGTCACATTCTAATTCCTGTCTCAGGAATTCTAATATCTGGGCTGGGATTTAGCTCAGTTGGTAGAGTGCTGCTCTGCAGTTTCTGAGGTCCCAGTTTTGATTCCCAGCACTGCAAAAATGGGAGAAGGATGTGGCAATCCACTCCTGAGGCAATCTTGAAACAATCAACCATTGAAAACCCTATGAGGGTCACTATGAGTGGAATATGATTCAATGGCACCTAACAACAACAATAATTCTAGTTTCTATCATCTTGCTTTTGGCATTTATTATCCTTTTTCATTTGATTTGAAATCTTTCTGGTTTTGGTCTGGTGAGTGAATGATCCTTGTTTAAAATCTAGGAAATTGTATTTGTTTTATGAACCTGAATCTTGTCTAAATCTTTTTTTTTTTTAACTTACTTTTTCTGGTTCTACTCAGCAGGGAAATGAGAGGATGTTATGGCCTTGTTACTGCCAGGTGGAGATAAAACTTAGAATTCCCCAGTCTACCTTTGTTGAAACCTATGACATAAGTTCCTAATTCTTAATGGATGGGGGAGGGAGTTTCGGCTCTCCATATAATATCAAGTGACACTGTTGGGATAGTTCTCAAAATGCTCAGTGACAATGAATATCCTGACTCTCCATTAGACTTCCTCTGACACTACCACTGGGGAGGTAGAGAGATACTCTATTATTGCTGAGTGAAGGGGATGTCTGGACTCCCTTCTTAGCATTCTGTTAGACACCTGCTGAAAGCATTGTAGCACCTCTTTTTTTCTTTTTCCTTTTGGTTCTTGAGAGTGTTGAACCCAGGTCCTTGCATATTGCAAGTGCTCTGTCACTGGACTCCCCCCTCCCCACCCCACTTTGATTTTTTATTTTGAGACAGGATCTTGATAAGTTTTCTAGGCTTTCTATGGCCTTGGACTCCAGATATTCTTGCCTCAGCCTCCTGAGTTACTGGAATGAGAGGCATGCCCCACTGCACCTGTTGACACATCTAATTTTTTAAAATTTTATTTAATTAATTAATTTATTTTTACACAGTACTAGAGTGTTGAATTCAAGTCCTTGCACATGCTAGGCAAGTGCTCTACCACTGAACCACATCTCCAGGCTCCTTATTTATTAATATTATTTTTTATTTTGAAACAGGATCTTGCTGAGTTGCACAGGAAGTGTCTGGCCTGGAACTTGTAATCTTCCTGAATTAGGCTCGAGTCGCTAGGTTGAAGGCATGAGGCATGGTGCCTCTGTGGCACCTATTTATGGCATCAAAAGGATGAAAATCTAGGCTCTCGATGTGACGTTTGATAGTGTTGGTGGGTTGGAGCCTCAGATTTCTTTCCTGTGGTGTTTGCTGGTAAAGATGCTGTCTACAAGTTTTTTGACTAGTCAGGGTGCCCCTATTATCTCCTTTTGGTTACAACAGGATTTCAAATCTGTAAAAACTTGGGTTCACCTTTGGGTGCAGGTTCAGTATGTTGAAATGTAGAGGATTCAGTTAGGGTTTGGGTTTAAAATTTTAATCCTGTGGGCAGATAATAGAATATTTTTCAATTTTTATTCAGTTTTTATGTATAATAAAATACTTACTGATACCCTTCCACCTCCAAATTGAAAGCTGAACCTAAACCCAACTTTTCACTGGGTTCAGGTTCAGAAAAAATTTTAAAAATGCTTGAAACAGAATGGGTTCAGGGCTTGGGTATGGGTTCTGTTTGAAGTCCTAATATCTATGCATAGGATTTAAACCCGAACCCAAACTGAACATGAACCCACTAAATTTTAACACATTGAACTCACACCAAATGTGAACCCAGTTTTTCACAGGTGTGAAAATCCTGGGTTAAAGAGAGCAGAGTTTTAGGGAGGTTTTATTTTTAGACTGTTTTCGTTGATATTTTTGGATTATTGAATTATTTAGCTCTAGGTATGGTATGTATGAGACAAAAAGAATACCCAGGAAATGTTTCACTGGGTCATTTTTGAGGTCCCTAGATCCCAGCCAATCAGTTTGTCTTTCTCTTACTGCTGTTTAGAATGAGTGTGTGTGTGTGTGTGTGTGTGTGTGTGTGTGTGTAAGTTCCCAGGTTTTACCTGTAAGTACAGATACATATACCACATCTTCCTTGATATAGAAGTGGTCATTTCCTAAAAATGTATTTACAAATAATATTGTTATGGACAATCTGTTCATTTTCTTTTTCTTTTTGCCATACAAGGGGTCAAACCCATGACCTCATACACGCTAGGCAAGTGCTCTACCATTGAGCTATATCCTCAGTGCTTCAACAACTTCTTAATGTACATGCATTAGGATTTTTCTAGGTTTGTGCTAATTCAGTAGCTACTTTTATCTGTGAATATTTAAATTGTAATTTAAAAGAATTTAAATGAAATGATCATCTTCATTGCAGTAGTTACATTTCAAGAGCTCAACAGCAACATGTGGCAAATAGGTACCATATTACAACCAGATTATGGAGTGTTTTCATCATTATCAAAGGTCTATTGGGCAGCACTGGTCTAGAGCAGAGATCTTCAGCCTTTTGATACTGGAGACTAGTTTCATGGAAGACAATTTTTTTTTCATGGAATGGTGGGGAAAATGTGGTTTGGGGATGATGTAAGGGCATTACATTTATTGTGTAAATGCAGATGAAGCTTCTCATGGTTGCGTGCTGCTCACAGAGGTACTGGTCCATTGTCTGGGAGTTGGGGACTCCTGGTCTAGAGCACATAGCCAAAAGCAGAGTTACTGGGTTGAGGAGCATACGCCTAATATATTTATTCAGCAGTGCTGAATAAATTTCCATAGTAATTGTATTGATTTATACATCCCTCAGTGTTACTATTGTTAAGTGCTGTAGAGTTGGGTCCCACTCATAGTGACCCTTATAGGGTTTTCAATGGCTGATTGTTTTGAGATTGCTTTGGGAGTGAATTGCCACATCCTTCTCCCATTTTTGCAGTGCTGGTGATTGAACGTGGGTCCTCAGAGAGTGTGGAGCAGCAATCTACCAACTGAACTAAACCCTAGCTCATGTCCATCAGTAGTAGATAATTATTATTGTTCCACATTTGGGTTAACACTGGGTAGTATCAAATTTTTGCGACATTGGTTGGTGTGAAAATGATGAGATATCATTTTCTTACTAAAAAGAATGGCTATCTTTTTATGTTTTTATTGACCATTATGAAAGAAGCTGTCCAAATCTTTTGTCCATTTTTGTATTGGGATGTTTACTTTTTCTTACTCATTTATAGGAATATTAAAAGTCTGTTGAATACTAATCTTCTGCCAATTATATGTACTGCAAATGTCTTCTCCACTTTGTAGCAGTCATTTTCTCTAGGATATTTATTCATCAGGATGTTGTTGTTGTTGTTGTTGTTGTTGTTGTTGTTGTTAGGTACTGTCGAGTCGAGTCTGACTCATAAAGACCCTCATAGGGTTTTCAATGGCTGTTTTGGGATTGCCTTGGGAGTGGGTTGCCACGTTCTTCTCCCATTTTGTGGTGCTGGGAATTGAACTCTGAACCTCAGAGACTGCAGAGCAGCACTCTACCAACTGAGCTAAATCCCAGCCCATTCATCAGAATAGGATAGACTAAATTGGGGGTTACAAATATGCCTCAAATCCTAGAGGACAAAAAAGTCTGATGTTATTAGCTGTGTCTTAGGAAATTCCTGGCCTTCAAGGTTGCTGTAGTAAGGGAAGGTGAGCTAGAGGACTGTGTGGGTTGTATTTAAGTGCTAAGTCTAGAAGGGGCTTATATCACTACTGTCCAAATCACATTTGGTCATGAGGCCCTAATTTAATACAGGGAGACTGGGAAGTGTAGAGAAATACATGGATATTTGGGAAGACTCATAATTTCTGCTATATGGCATCATTTAATGAACAGATGCTCTTAATTTTAATGTAATTGAATTTAACTCTCTTCATGGTTTTTGCTTCCATCTTTTAAAAAGAAATTCTTCCCCACTTTAAGATCAACTTCAGAAAAAATGGAGAATACCTTTAATGAAAGGTTAATAGTATTTTTCTATGTTGCTTGTAAGGTTGCTATACCTTTGCTGTTTACAGTTAGGTCTTTAATTCATATGGAATTGTCATGCGTTATTTAGAGGATCAGTTTTATCATTTCAGAACCAATGATAGAAAATCCATATCTCCCACTGATATGTCAACCACTCTTCCATATGTTTGTGAAGCTTCTGGGTTCTGGATATTGTTCCATCACTGCATTTGTCTCTCCCTGGGCCCATAGCATCATATCTGAAATCTGAAATTTTTATACTAACTCTTGATACCTCACAAAGTAAATACCTTATTATGTGCTTCCTGTTTTGAGCTGTTTGTGCTATTGTTGATCTTTGCCTGCTATTTATATTTCAGGATCTTCTAGTCAAGTTTCAAAGTAAAACTATTGGGAATTGAATACATAGATCAATTTGGGAAGAAGTGGTATCTTTCTCACTTCATCCTGAAGAAGAACATTGAGTCTCCACAAACAATGGTATAACTGTGCATTTATTTGGCTCTTACTTAATATCTCTCAAAGTTTAGGCCTTGGTTGTTAAGCTCTTTATATTGTTGGTTAGAATAATTTGTTAGTGCTATTGCAAATGTTATATTTTTAAAAATTGCACATTTGAACTATTTATTAGATGGAATTTTTTATATTTAGCATTTTGGTTTCTCTTGTTTTTAATTGTTACATATTTCTCTTTTTCCCCCACTCAACAATGAGGTATAGATATGCAATTTTAGTTTTTACTTCTAAGAGTACAAGTTTTATTTCCACTTTGCTGCAGGTGTAAACTTTTTAGCCCCAAGTGTATATGGAATCTCTGATTAGACTTACCATGCTAAAAGACTTTTCTCTTGCCTTCACTCCCTATGAAGTATGAAAAATAAAGCCTACATTAGTCTGATCTCAGAAGATGGCCTCGGTTAAAGTGAGCTTTGGAGCTCTGTTTGCCATGTCAGGATCTTATTTTCCTTGAAATTTACACCTCTAGAGATTTTTTATCTTGTTGGTAACTTATTAAAATAGATATTTACATTTTTTGTTTGTTTTTTGTCAGGAGGGTCAATTAGGTTGACTAGTCTACCATGCTGCCAGAAATTGAAATTGAGTTATAAATTAATAATATATATAAAACATCTTCTAAACACAATACTTAAAATAATTCTAAAACATTCTTCTATAATTTTTTTTTTAGTATGTGGGGGGTTAAGCACAGGGCCTCATACATACTAGCCAAGGGCTCTATCACTGAGCCACTCCTCAGGTCCTTATTTATTTATTTATATGTCTATTTATTTTTAATTTCTCAAAATTTGGAACAAGGTCTTGCTAAATTGTGTAAGCTGCATCTGGCCTCAAACTCACAATCTTCCTGCCTCTGCCTCCCGAGATGCTAGGATTATAGGCATGCGCCACTGTGCTCACTCTAAATTATTTTTAAGGACTGAATTTAAATGATTAGTTTAATTGAATTACAATTTTTGGTAGCAAAATTATTGTCTTTCCACCTTGTTACTCCCTACTCCCCTCATTTTTCTTTGTTATTTGGCTATAAAGTCAATAAAGTACTATAAGGGTTGTAGTCAACAATGTTAGCTTATCTTGCTTGTTAGACAGATTGACATTTAAAAAAATACCTCTCATTCTCCTAACACTGTGGCCTTTATATTTTACCTTCTGGGACTGTGAGAGTTGATACTAACCTGGCGGCATCTTGCAAAGTCAAGTTGTCTCTGATATAAACTCTCTTCTCTTTTCTTGCCAATTAATCAACAACTGGCTATTGAGACTCTACAACACATGCATTACTGTGATAATGACAATCTTTTTCTGCTAGCTAAGGGTTGTGAAGCCAGATTTTCTCCAGGGTGAGAATCTGACAAACCTGAACTTCTGTGATTACCCTGATCCTGCCTGTTCTTTCTCAGATTCCCTAGTGGAACTTCTCAGGAAGTTGAAAGGGTATAGTCAATTGCTTTTTGAGATTTATCTTGTGTGGGTGGTCATATCAGCATATAAAACATAAAGATAATAATAAGCCCTATAAGGAAGCTGTGTCAAATGAATTAAGGAAGATTTACCATTAAAAAGGCCTGCCTACAGCCATACAACACTGGCAACAGATCTCATCAGATCTGAGAAGCTAAGCAGAATCAGGCCTGGTTAGTCCTTGGATGGCAGACTACCTGGAAACACCAGGTGCTGTAGGCTTGGGAGAATGACCCTGCTGCCCACTTTTGAAACAATCAGCCTTTGAAAACCCTATGAATATCAGAGTAGCACTGACAATAGAGCCAGGCATGACACAGTATTGGGTAGAGTTTTGTCTGTTGTACATAAGGTTGCTACGAGTTGGACCTGACTTAGGGCACCTAACAACACAACAACAACATTAAAAATTTATTTGGCATTTTATCATAATAATTAATATGAAAATATTTAATATCCCAACTTAGTAGTTTCCTCTTTCTTGATATAAGAATATTGGCCCATGAGGTATTATATGTGTTATATTATCTCTCCATTAAAGATCTATCATAAGACATATTCTATAATTAAAAAATGATAAATATTTCTTGTGAAATTATTATTTGCCCAAATCATTAAAACCTTCCTGTTTGGATAGTTGATAAAGTTAATTGATACATTTTTCCCATCATTAAAATAGTACTTATGTTTTACACAATTGACTCCTGTTTGCTCTTGATAAAAAGAAAAATAGATATAAAGACATAAGAAAACCCATTATTTAATTTCTCAGAAATAAACACTATTCACATTTTCAAAACTATTTTTGTTTTTTTTTTTTTGCAGTGCTGGAGATTGGACTTAGGGCCTTATGCAAGCAAGGCAGATCCTCTACCACTGAGCTATATCCCCAGCCTTCAAAAATGGTTTCAAAATAATTTCAAATTTGTAGAAAGGGTATAAGAATAATACAGAGAACGTCTATATACCCATCATCCAGATTCTCTGTATGTATATTCCATGTTCTATATTCTATTTTTACATATATGAATGTTTGTGTGTATATACATATGTACTGTCTTTCTGAATCATTTGAGTGAAAATTACACCTGTGGGAACCCTTTCCTCTAAAGTGCTTCTGGTATATTTTCTAAGAAAAAGGACATTCCATTCCCTAGCCACTTATTCAATGATCAAATTTGAACAGTTTAGCATTGATATAATACTTGTTTAAATTAAACCCTATATTAAAATTTTATCAGTTGTTTCAATAATGTTCTTTTATAAACAATTTGCCCAATCCTGGGTCAGTCAATAATCATGTATAAAACTTAGTTGTTGTGTCTCCCTGGTCCCTTTTAACCTGGAACATTTCCTCAGCCTTTTAAAAATCTTTCCAGAGCTGGGCATGGTGGCTTATGCTTGTAATCCTGGAGAGTCAAGAGGCAGAGGCTAGAGGATCACAAATTCAAGACCAGAGGCAGCCTGTGTAACTTAGTGAGATTCTGTCTCAAAATAAAAATTAAAAAATGTGCTGGGGGTACAGCTCAGTGGTACAGCACTTGCAAAGCATGCAAGTTTGAGGCCTTGGGTTCAACCTCCTAGTACCACACACACACACACAAAACCCCAACTTTCTTGACATTGACATTTTTGTGGACAACAGGCCAGCTGATTTCTGAATGCCTCTCAATTTGTATGATATTTCTTAATTTTGGAAAGGTTTTGAAAGGCTATATAAACTGTCAGCCCTGCCTTCTCATTCTCTAATTTACTGTGACCTTTTTCCCTGCCATTCTTCCAAGATTACATTTATTCAGGTCACCAGTGACCTTCATATCTCAAAACTCAATGGTCATATCCTAGTCCTTCTCTTATTTGGCTTATCGACTGAGCTTGATTTCTTTCTCCCACGTCTTGGAGAGAACCCTACATTTTCACTAGGCTCCCCTCACACAGCTCTCTCCTTTACCCTCCTTCTACTGTGATCTCTGCTCCTTAGCAGCCTTAGCTTAACTCTCAGTCTTCTAGACCCCTACTGATGCAGTGCCACAAAGCTCAGTCCTCAGACCCCTTTGCTTTCTACATTCCTCTTCAAAGTAGACTGTAAACCTAGGAAAAGAATTTAAATATCACTTATGTGTGATCTGAAATCTAAGTGTAGCCTAGACTTCACTCCTAAACTCTAGATCATGTATTCCATTATCTGCCTCTCACTTGGAGGCCTAATAAGCCTCTTGGACTTAACATTTCCATCATCAAACTCTTTATCACATCTTTTTCTAAAATCCCTTGGTTTTTTTCTTTGTTCACAATAAAAATCTGACTCTCATAGAGCACATTAAATAAGATGATTTTATGCTAACTCTCTGATCCCATCCCCTGCCTCATCTCCTTATACTTGCTTTGCCCCACCCCCACCAAGTACATTTGTACTTCTGTTGTACTTGCTGTTCTGTCTGTTTGGAATCCCGGATGACTTTGTGGCTTATTCTCTTACTTCATTTAGAATGCTAGGGGGATGCTAACTACCATATTTAGTATAGAGATGTTCCCCACATCAGTCCTATTTGTTTTTATTCAATTTTCCTGCTTTATTTCTCTTTGTTGCAATTATTATTGTTTTTCTGTACTCTCCTTACAATGTTAACTTCATATTTATAGAAACTTTGCTTAGTTTAATCTTACATAGTTCTTAGAATAGTACCTGGTTCGTCATAGGCATTCAGAAAATATTTGTGTAACAAATGAATTAATATCTTTTTAGATCTTTTCTACAATAGAAATAGCTATTAAAATATTTGACTAATGTTGTCTTTGTGGTTTTGGCAATTGCTTTCTTACTTAGTAATATGTCCTGAACATCTTTCTAACATCACCAAGTACAGATCTAAATCATTTTCAGCAGTATCACAGTATTCCATTGTATGGAAGTATTATAATAATTTATTCAGACTCAGCTGATGGACTGTTGGATTGTTTTCAGTTTTTTTGCTGTTTCAAATAATGCTATAACATATAAGCTTATATTGATGTCTATTGTAATCCAATTCATCAAACAATTATCCAGTATCTACTTTATATTTGCTGGTCTGGACAGTGGCAATGTAATACAGAGACAAATGTTACATGATTCCTTTGTTCAGGGAATTCATGACCTACTCAAGAAGACAGGCAATGATACACAAAGATGATATATTTTAGGGACTTATGAACACTGCAAGGGCTGGTAGAGAAGTACAATGTACTAGTACAATTCAGGGATAGGAGCTACCAGGAGGTAGATAGGAAGCAGAGGAGTTTTCTGGAAGGTCTACATGTTTGAACTTGACTTTGATAAAGGTTTCATCTGAAAGAGGGTCTGAGGTGGACAGAGTACTACATCCAGGGGATTGTGGGAAGTATTTTTGGTTAAGTTAGCTCTGGTGTGCCTGGAACAGAAAGTGACTGACTGAGGAGGCCAGAAATATAGATTGGAGCAAGAGAGCATGTCAGATACAAATGATTGTCAAAACTTTGCTACAGACAGAGAATAATGTAGGAATGGCTCCATTCAATTTGTCTTTCAGACTGGTTCCTTTTTGGAAGAAAGTTTACTCAGATTGTACTGGCATATGGGAAGGCAGCTTTTTGTGCTGTTATTTGAAAAGAAGCTGAAAATCTATTACCTCCTGACTTTTAACTGCTAGTTATCATCTTGTATTTTTTCAGGACATCATTTTGTGAACCATAAAATTGCACCAATAACAAAACCCCCACTGAAACCGTTCCTAATGAACTATATGCATCTTGAATTACCAGTTTATAAACTGTGCCCTGAGGGGACTCTGTCTTTAATAGCATGAATTTCATTTTATTTTTGGGGGAGGGTCTTGAACCATAGCAAGAATATTCTATTTTAGATCTCAATGTAACATACATACACATAAATTTATATAAATGAAACAACAAAACTTTTAGAAAGCAATACTTAATCCTAACGTTTACGTAACTGAAAGAAGTCACTTGGATCTAGTCTCGCTCAGTCTATTCTAGTCTATTCTGAAAAGAAATGTTGTCTTGACCTACTAAATTAACTTTAGGACTCACAGTCATTATAAAACTCATTGAACATACTACCCTGACCACAATGCTTCTTCTGTCCTCCATACCTATGTTATTCTGCAATTTCTTTTAGGAGTTTCCTTCTCCAGTGTTTAAGATGTAGAGTTCCAACTAGAATATAGGTAGCTTCTAGGAAGATCTCTTCCTTTATTTTAGACCCACAGTCTCCAGAAATATAGCAGGCATTCAACAGTTGGATGTTTGACTTGGTCCTCTGAGAGTCTCACATGTCAAATTTCATATTTGAGATCCAGTAGTGTTGGTGTGTAACTCTATGTCCCAATTTAGCTGAAGGAGACAGTCAGTTCATTTCAGTGAGGAAGCCATTTGTAATGAGCTCCCCCATCTCTCCCCACCAACAATGTATCCTTGAAGCTCATTTCTTTCCTCTTGAAAACAGATTGGCTCAACTGACATCCAGGTCCTACCTCCACGATAGTCCATATCTTGGTTGGAAAAATGATTGGGAAGGAGTCCTAAAGGACCTACTATTTTAAGGATGGCATAATCTAAACCTTTTCTGGTTACTAAGAAACACAAATGATTTTGGTTACCTTGGAATTAAATGTAGCCTAGAACATTCAATATTTGTCAGGCCATGTTACAAATGAGCTACTGTGTTCATAATGGATGTGTCACCATCATAAATATGACAAAAGGACATTTGCAAAAAGACAATTATTCACAGTGACTGAGAGAAATATAAGCATAAGAAGTTATCATTTTCACACTGCTTTGACTCTTTTTGCTTTGCATTATTTAGGACTTTGTGGTGAGTTGACTGAAATCCTCCCTACCCCCTAAACCTGCAGTTTGCAGAGCTTTTGGAATACACCCCACCCTGATATCAAAGGAAGGACCCCTTTGGAGAAGTTGACATTTCCTCTCTCATCTCTGGGTTAATAGGAAGACCTGTATTCAAAGGTACCTTTGTCTCAGTGGGAGCACCTTAAGACGTGTTTGGTTTTGATTTATATTGGTTGCAGGTACATGCTGGATCAAAGAAAATGGGAATGGGAGAAAGAAGCCAGATGCAAACTAGTCTAAGGGAAGAACTGAAATATAAAACATTTTACTTCTTTGTTTAGTTAAACCGTGTAACAATAATTAGCCAACTCTTACTGAGCACTTGCCGTACCCAAGAGCAGTGGCCTCCAACACTCCTTCTCACTAGGATCTCCAGGGGAACTTTTAAAAACTTCTAGTATCTTGGCTCTGATTCAGTTGGTCATGGAGGGGCCTAAGCATTGAAGTTTTTATAACAGCTCCCCAGGAGATTCTAATGTGCAGCCAGTGTTGAGAATCAAGATACTATTCTTAAGCTTTTAAATTATTACTTCATTTAACCTGCAGGTATATAAAACTATTATCATTATCCTCAATTTTCAGTTAAGCATATAGAAGTAGAAAGAAGTTAAGGATCATGCCTAATTTTATACAGGCTAGAAAAGGGTGAAGTTCTAATTTGAATCCAGATGGTTAAATTCTAGAATGCGCAGCAAGGTTAGTGGAAAAATCAAAGGAAAGAGGAAAAATTCCTGCCAGATATTTGGGGAAAAGATAACAAAAAGATGCCTGGGTATGCAATAAATTTATAGCAATAGAGTCCCAAGTATTTAGAGTGTATTATGTATATTACATACATACATATCTACTCTAAAGGTATATGAGGAGGGAAGTACGATGTTCAAAGTATCAGCAGGGCTGGCTCCAGGGTTTATAATCTATGCGTGTGCTCAGAAGGGTCCCATACTTGGTTTAATGCTCTGCTGTTGCTGTCTCCAAAAAATTTTAAATACATTTGTAATAAGAAGCCCCATATTTTAATTTTGTATCAGGACCCACAAATTATGTGAGTGTTAATACTGAGGCCATCCTGAAAATATCACACCCACAGAAACTGAACACTAGCCATTTTTTATGGTTCAAATTGTGATATGATGAGACAGGTGATTGCTTCCCTGTGGGGATTTCAGTGTAGCAGTGATCCTTACCACCCTTTCTTTGCTAGTGCACAGTTCCTGGGGCTGGAAAAGTAAGTGTCTAACAAGGCAGGAGAAGAATTGTGAGTAGCACATGATCAAATCTGAGGTGGATAGAACCCAAGGGAAACACAGCAGTGTTTTAAAAGATAGGTCCTCCATTCGTTGTAACATGAAATATTTGCAATTTGTATAAGATGTTGTTGTTGATAAGTGCTGTCAAGTTAAGTTGTTAGGTGCTGTCAAAACCCTTCATAGGGTTTTCAATGGCTAATTGTTTCAGGATTGCTTCAGGAGTGGATTGTCACATTCTTCTCCCAAATTATAGGAGATAAGAGCTATTATTTTCTGCCCCTTTCAGAGGTGAGGGCAATGAGGTACAGGTAGGTTAAGTAACTTATTTAAGGTCACAGAGAAGTGGAAGAGGGGGACCTGAAGCTCCACCCAGACCTGTGTGCTTCTCCACTAGGCTATGTTGAGCCTGAGGATAGTGAATCAGTTTCTGAGGGCTTACCTGAGCCTCTGGTCCTTGCCTTCCACAGAGACACTCCTTACTAATTTCCTCTTTTATAGTTCCTTCACAAGGACAGCAGGTACAATAGAAAACATTTTTAAAATATGGGAATTAGGATACCTGAGTTTGTCCAGTCCCATTCTATTGTTGTTGGGTGCCATCAAGTTGGGTTTGATTCATAATAACCCTAGGTACAACAGAACAAAACACTCCCCAACACTGCCATGCCATGCACTATGTCAGTGCTTCTCTGCTATTCGTGGGGTTTTCAATGGCTAATTGTTTCAGGGTTGTTTAGGAGTGGGCTGCCAGGTCCTTCTCCCATTTTTGTGATGCTGGGGATCGAACCTAGGTCCTTAGAGGACACAGTGCAAGCATTCTACCAACTGAGCTAAACCCCAGCATGCCCCATCCTGCTGTTTACTAATCTAACTATAACCAAGTCATTTTATTCACTAATTTAGTTTGTAATCTATCATCCCATTCAAGAGTTATTCATGGGATACTTTTAATATGCTAGGCACTTGGCTAATTTCTTGAATTTCAGTAGCAAATAAGAGCAGACCTCTTGCTTCCTGGAAAAGTATATTTACCCTTCTTAAAAAGGATTTGAGGAACATACCTTCCAGAGTCTCTTCCAGAGCTACTGTGCTTGTAAAAAGGGAAGCATATGTGAGGTGGATTGGAGATGGAAGTGAGGAGGGATAATAGCTACTCAAATGATAAATATGAGGATTTAGTGAGATAATGCCATACAATTATGATATATTATTTCCTTGAGTCTCCCCTGACCCATTTTGGGCTGTTTCCTGAGTTCCCAAGTATAACTTATAATTTCATCAGTTATCTTCTCCCCTTTTTACCTTTCTTTATCCCACACTTTCCTAAAGACTAAGATCAAATTTTATAAAACTGAATTATTATGAGGATAGGTTCTAATAGTAGCTAAAATTTTTATAGTACAGTAGTCTCCCTTATCAGTGGTTTAGTTTTCTTCCATTGCAGTTACCTGTAGCTAACCATGGATTAAAAATACTAAATGAAATCTTCTAGAAATAAATAATTCCAAGGTTTCAAATTGTGCACCATTCTGAGTAGCCTGATGAAATATCACACCATCCCACTCTGACCTGCCCATAGGCATTGCATCTTTTCACATCATCACAAGGTATTTTGAGAGAGACAGAGAACACACCTACGTACTTTCATTCCAATATGTTTTATAATTGTTTTCTTTTATTCTTTTGTTATTATTGTTGATAATCTCTTACTGAGCTTAATTTTAATTTTTTTTAATTTAAATTTTTTTTCTTTTGCAGTACTAGCGCTTGAACTCAGGGCCTCGGGCTTGCATGCTTTGCAAGTACTGGACCATTGAGTTGCCCCTCCCCGAGCCCTTTTTTAGTTTTTAACTTTTTTGAGACAGGATCTTGCTAAATTATGCAGACTGCCTCTGGCCTCGAACTTGAGATCCTTCTGCCTCTGCCTCCTGAGCCTCTGGGATTACAGGCATGTACCACTGTGCCTGGCTACTGTGCTTAATTTTTAAATTAAGGTTTATCATAGGTATACATGTGTAGGAAAAAAACATAGTATACATAATATCTATAGGATCCAGGACCATGCATCCACTGAGGGTGTTGGAACATATACTTGGAACATAATGAAAGACTGTTGTGCCTACTGTGTTCCAGACACAGTGATAATAGTTGTGTCAGTTCATCCACTTTAATCTTAACAACAGGCCAAGGAGATAGGAGGAAATAAAGGGGGAGGATTAATAAATTATCTATTATCATTCAGATACCAATCTGAATGAGCAAAGATTCACATCATATTTTGCATGGTGCCAATGAACATGCTTCTAAACAATGCTATACTGAACCACTTATTATTTCTATTTTCATATAAGTGAATTGTATATACATATTTATATTACATATAAATATAAGTATTTAGCTTATTGTGTGATGATAGTCATTGAAAACTGATATGGTGCTTATGTTATGTGTTAACTTCCAAGTTCCTAGAGAAAGCTATATTTTAGACTTAATGTCTCATGACATATTTTTATCTGTTTTTCTTGATATAAATACTTAAACATATTGATTGATGATAACCTAAATTGAACATGTTGTTGTTGTTGTTGTTGTTAGGTGGTGTCCACTCGGTATCCGACTCATAGTGACCCTCATAGGGTTTTCAATGGCTGACTGTTTTGGGATTGCCTTGGGAGTGGATTGCCAGGTCATTCTCCTATTTTTGTGGTGCTGGGAATTGAACTTGGGACCTCAGAGACTGCAGTGCAGCGCTCTACCAACTGAGCTAAATCCCAGCCCCTAAATGGAACATATATAATACCTAATCTTAAAGCAAATAAAAAAATCTACAAAATGTTTACATAAAACTGTATTTTATCTTGGATTGATACTAGTTCTTTGCCTAAATTTTTAGAATAGAAATATAGATTAGTTTGTAATTTTAGCCCCAAACAAAAAGCAGTTCATGTTATGGAGCATTTGTCCAGGATCAGGTTTTGTCTTAGCACTCTACCTGTCTTAAGCCATTTAATCTTCACAAATGTAGTGCATATAGTTTGTTTCCTCCCTGGAAAATGTTCTCTCTTTTCTGCTTGGTTTACACTTATGTGTTCACATTTCCCCCTTGGAGCAACAAATGCTTCAGAGAAAGGGAGCCTGTCCTTAGCTCCAGGATGGCTCTGGTTTCTTTCCTTTTTCCTTGGCAGTAACTGATATAGGAACACAGGCCTAAGACAACCAACTATTCCTGGACCAAAGAATTGGCTCAGAAAAGAGCACATGACTCAGCGCAGGTAAAGGAGACAGGAGAGGATTTTGGCCAGGGATTTTGGAGAAGATAAAGCTGTGGGACATGATGGCCCCTCTTGGCCAAGGCCATTGTCATCACACAACTGTGGAAGCCTTTTCACTGTCAGCTACAGGTGAAGCCAGCAGAGAGAAGAAAGGAGAAATAAGAGATTCACAAAGGAACATAGTCTAGCTATTGATTAGTTTGTCCTATTTCTAGAGCTTTTCAGATATTTGAGCAAATGAGTTCCCCAATTGTTTAGATAGGATTGAGATGGCTTTTCTGTTCCTTATCATCAAAACCATCAAACTTTCATATGGATACTGATTGTTATGTAGCAGAATTTGATACAAAAGGATATATTAGCAATCAAAATATAGTAAGAATAAAAATATACATGCAATTTTCATGATACTGTATATTTTTTAAAGTGCCCTTTATGTGTTTTAATGTCACTAACTTTCTGCATAAGGCTAAGAGACATTATACAGCTATGATTGCAATGGAGTTATATCTTACTTGGAAATTGAGTTCTAAACATACAAGGAGAAAGTTGTGCAGAGTCAAATTATCCTTGAGAATCCTACCTTTCTATAAGTATGAACCAGAGAATCCTACCCTTCTTTAAGTATGAACCAGTTTTCCCTGTCTCTCTCCTTTCTACTATTCATTTGGTAAAAGTTTTTATCAAATGCTTTCTATATGTCACATACAGTGTAGAAAGTGCTGACTTGGTACTTGGATCTCATGAAAATTACTTTCAAGTGGGTGAGAAAATTGTCAAATAAATAAACAAGATGATTACAGCCAGGGGTACTTTCTAAAAAGGATTGAGAGGATTGGGATTTGCAATCGGCAGGAGGCTTTTAGTGATGGAAGTAAGGAAAGGCTTTTCTGAGGAACTGACCTGAGTTTTGAAGGACAAGAATGAGCTAATCTGCTGATGGGTGGCCAGGGAAGTATTCTCGGCTTATGAAAGAATAATGGCAAAGATCTCACTTGGGAAAATGTTTGATGCATTTGGGGAAACAGAAAGAGAAGAGTATATTTGGTCAATACTGATTGATGGGGAAAGGGTGGCAACTGATGTCAGAGATATAGGTAAAAATTGGAATATGTAAGATCCTTCCTTGGGAGAATATGAATTTTATACTAATGGTGATGGAAAGAAAACAACTAAAAGGACTTGAGGAACCAGTGGTACACTCTGGTTTGAGATTTTAAAATAATCGCTATGATAAGAGATAAATAAACCAAGTAGGGTGCTATCAAAGTCACAAAAAAGCATGGTGTGAGATAGAGTGATGGTATTCGAGATGGACAGAAATTATTAGGAATTATTTTGGAAAACAAACTTGTACAACTTGGTGGTAATTGGATGTTGGGAGGAGTAAAAGGGAAAGAAGATCAAAGATCACTCCTAAATTTTTGCGTTAACTGGATGGAAGGAGATGGCATTTACAGTGACAAGACCATAGCACAAGCGTTGTAGTGGGTACTGAGGAGCTCTCTTTCAAACCTCTCAAGTCTCAGAATTGAGATAGACATTAGTTTACAACTGAAGAGAAGGCCATAGAGAGGGCAAATGCTGTCCAATGCCACACAACACATAAGTTGTTATTAGGTGTTGTCAAGTCAGGTCTGACCCATAGCAACCCTATGTATAACAGAACCAAACACTCCCTGACACTGTGCCATGCACATAATCTTTTTTTATATTTAATCCCATTGCTGCAGACAATGTGTCAATCCATCTAGTAGAGAGTCTTTCTTTTCTTTTTTTTCATTGACCTGCCACTCTCTCAAACATGATGTCCTTCTCCAGGGATTGGAACCCTAACTTGGCTTAGGTCTATCTGAAGGCAGAGGAAACTCTCTTAACCATTCACGTACACTATGTTAGCAGTAACTGACCAACTGTGTTGTCATTAGATTATAAAACACATCACAAATAGTAATGTGTGCATGTTTACAAGCCTAACAATGTTAGCAACAGCTTTTAATTGTTTGTGAGTGTCTCTATTGGCAAACCCCACAGAGCTCAGATGGGCATGTCAATACTGCTACAAGACTAGCCAGTTGATGGAATGAATAACAGATATTTCCTTCCTCGGCTAAGTTTCTTGTCTTTTGGGTATCACCATTTCTAGTAGTTCAATTGCAGAAATTCCTTTTGTCAGATAACTAAAGAAATGATACATAGTCATTATGTCACATAATATAGTTCAATATAAGAGAGTATGCTAATAGTTGATAATTATACAGATTACCTTCACCTGGCATTTGCATGCTACAGTGTTATTTTGCAGAATACCATTTTATATTTTAATCTTGTTAGGTTGTTTTTTTGTTTGTTTATTTTTTTGCTGTGATTGGTGGTTGAATACCTGGCCTTGCACATACTTTGCAAGCACTCTATGAGTAAGCTGCACTCTGATTCCCTTTATAAAATTTTTTAAAAATCCTGAGGCAGGGTCTTGATAAGTTGCACAGGCTGCCTCTGGCCTCCAGCTTGTGATCCTCCTGCCTCTGTCTCCTGAATCACTGAGATTACAGGAGTATGCCACTGGGCCCAGCTTAATCTTGTTAGATTCTTCTATGAGCCTAGTGAGTTAGGTTACTTGAGTACTGTTACAATTACTATTATAGTAGAGTTGTATCTTTCTTGACAGTTGGGTTCTAAAGTATATAAAGAGAAAATTGTGTGTAGTCAAAAATACTCCTGAGAATTTTCACTCTCAGAAAGACCAATCCTATTGGGCTTCCCACAGGTGTTCAGGTCATTGTTATTTCTTCTACTCATATCTGGTAAGGTGGATGGTTTCTCTTGGGGTCATGCTGGAAAAAATGAGAGATGCATTCAGTATAGCAGGATGCTCACTAATTTCTAATTCATTTTTCTTTTCTACTTTTTTCCTTCCATACCTTCTTTCCACAAGTATTTATGGCCTCTTGCACATCAAGCATCACCTTGGACACTGGACATTCAGTGATAGAGTCTGTGGGACTCACAGACTAGTATGCATTGCAAGAGGCACATGGGATACAGGAGCAGCAGTCCACGCTCTGGAGTGCACAACTATTGCCATTAATGGCTAGCAGAACTCTCCACATAACTCAATTGTTTCTTCTCATATAATTGTTTCATACTTCTATTTAAATTTTCGTAGCATAAACTCCCATCAGATAGAATTCTGTATTCCCATATTACAAATGAAGAATTACACTTAGAATGATAAGATGACTTCCCAATAGTCATCTAATGGTAGCAGAATTAGGATTTGATCCCAGGCTTTTTAAAAATTTGAATTCCCACTTTCTCCCTCCTCTCCTTTCCTAGACATCTTTCTCTTATCTTTAACTTGTTCACTCTTGTGCATCTAGAGCCTATGCTTCCCCTTTTCTCTTCTAAATTTAACTTGGTCTCTCTGCTCTTGCCTTTTGTTTGTTGATTTTGACTTTTCTCTTCCCAGATAGGAATTTATATGTTTCTATCCTATTGTTCTTCTCACATAAGGGAAAAAAAAAGCCCCTTTTGCTTTTGGTATCCTTGACTCTTGGTCAATATTAGTCTAGGCATGGATGTTTAATAGAAGGTCCTGATGCCACTTTACTGATGTTTTGACTTCCCAACCTCCCTGAAGATTCCATTGTGTCTCTACGACCCAGGTAGGAGATTGTCACTGTTGCTGAGGATAAACCTACTTAGGTGAATGTCCCTCTGCAGAATCATTTATCTTCCAGTTCATATAGGAGACATGGCTGTTGTCCAAAACACAGTGATTTATTAGGGTTTCTATTTAGGACTGTGTTTAAAGACACTGTGCCCTACATTGTGGGGTTGCTAAAGTAAGACATTCTGATATAATTAAATTTAGAATAGAATAACTGGTGTGGGGGAAGAGAGAGAATGTTATCTGAACTATGTCAAATTCTTATTGTTGAGACTGTGATACCCTTTGTCTCTGTCATGTCAGGCTGTCCTCGCCCATTACTGGGTAGATATAGAAAGCTTAAACAATGGCACTTCATTTATCTGAATGTGCTATATTATAAAGCTGTTTTAAATGTTTTTGAATAGTTGTCACTATAATTTTATTTTATAATGACTTGGTTTAATGTCATGGTCACTTAGTGAAGGTTTTGTATTCACCTTTGGTAAGTTCTGAGAGGAAACAAATGATTACTTACACAGAGGGACTTATCACAAATTGGTTTGAAAAGAATAAGCCAAAGAATAGGGTGAAGTCTCCTGTAAATAAAAGTGTCTTTAGATAGGAAGAGTATAGGATTGCGGTGCCCCTAACTCACCGTGGAACTGGACATGTACTCAACATTTCTGCATCTTACTTTCTGTCAAGTAAGAAGTGTTAGCTGCTATAACAAACACAAAGTCTCTGGTTTATTATAAGTTTCTTTCTTACTTCAGTATGCCTAGAGTATGTATGCAGAGGTGGGTTCTTGCTCTTCCGTGTTGTACCTTTACCATCTTTAGCACATAGACTCAAATGAATATCACTTGAAAATATTGTTAATGTCTAACATCATTGTTCTTATGAGAAAAACATCTTTAACATTGAGGTTGATTTTTGCAGGATTTCCTTTCTTACTTTTTTCTTATCCTAGTAACTGACTCCAACTTTAACTTGAATAATAATGGAAAAACCTGTTAACCTCTTTGATACTTTGATACTTTGATATTTTGTTACAGTACAAAGAAATGCTTAGACTGTTACCTGCCTCTGGTTATGTAATATTTTGTTGTTGCTGTTAGGTGCTGTTGAGTCATGTCTGATTCATAGCTACCCTCATAGGGTTTTCAATGGCTGATTGCTTTGGGATTGCCTCAGGAGTGAATTGTCACATCCTTCTCCCATTTTTGTGGTGCTGGGAATTGGAATCTGGGACCTCAGAGACTGTAGAGCAGCACTCTACTAACTGAGTTAAGTCCCAGCCCCTATGTAATATTTTAGGCATCTTAATTAAAATAACAAAAATGTCTTTTTCATTCACTGATTTTGGATGTGTTCTCAGCCATAAACACAAAGATGTCTGATTGTTTCACAGAGTAATTTTTTCAAAAAGTGTTTTCCCAAAATAACTATTTTGTAGAATTTAAATTTTTTAAATATGTACATTCTTTTCACTTTTGTTTCTTCTCTGAGGAAAGGAAAGAAAAATACTAACTAGATTTTGGTTCATCCAAAAGAGGAAACGGTAGCCACTTGTGGTGGTGCATGCCTGTAATCCTAACACTTGAGAGGCTGAAGCAGGAGGATTGATGTGAGTTCCAGACCTGCCTGGGGTGCATATCAAGGCCCTGTCTTGAAATAAAAACAAAAACAAACAAACAAAAAGAAACTGTGCCAGTGGCTAAGTACTTAGTGTCTAGATACTCTTACTGCTATAAAAATGCCCATGCTTCTTTTTGTTTTTATTGTATATATTTATGTTATACAACATCATGTTCTGATGTACATATATATAGGGAAATGATTATTGTAGTCGTGTCAGTTAACAAATCCATCTTCTCACATAGTTACTTTTTTATGTGTGATAAGACCCCGAAAATCTACTCTCTTAGCTAATTTCCTATACATAATAAAACATTATTAATGTAGTCTTCATGTTGTACATTTGATCCCTGGACTTATTCTTCTATGTAGGTGAAGCATTGTACTGTTTGACCTACATCTCCCATTTTACTCTATACCCTGGCTCTGATAGCTACTATTCTGTCCTCTCTTTCTATGTACCTGAGGGGTTTTCCTTATATTTCCCATATAACCTGGAATTATGTGTGGAATGAAAGATACTGTGAAGATTATTTAGCACTATAACTTTTAGTTTCATCAACATTGTCACAGATGGAAGGACCTCCTTTTCTCAGGCAGAATAATATCCCATCATGTATACAGTTTGTTTCTGCCACAGTTTCTCGAGTCATTCATCCATTTATAGATGCTTGGATTTTTTCCCTATCTTTACTATTGTGAATAATATTGCAGTGAACATAGGAGTGCAGGTAATCTCCATGAGGAGCTGATTTATATTCCTTTGTATATAGATCCAGAAGAAGTGTTGCCAGGTCCCATGGTAGTTCAATTTCTAAATTTTCGGAAACTCTATGCTGTTTTCCTTATTGGTTGTATCAATTCACATTCCCATGAACAGCGTACAAGGTTTCCCTTTACGCCACACCTTCACCAACAATTTTTGTCCCGTGTGTGTGTGTGTGTGTGTGTGTGTGTGTGTGTGTCTGTCTGTCTCTCTCTCTCTCTCTCTCTTTCTCTCTCTCTCAGAGTGCTGGGGATTGACCCTAGGGCCTAACGCATGGCAGGCAAATGGTCTACCATGGAGCTACACTCCATTGTTTGTTTTTGTCATTTCAGTAGTAGCCATCCTAACAGGCGTGGTGATATCTTCTTGTGGTTTTGATTTGTTTTTCCCTGATGACAAATGATATTGAACATTTTTTTTCATATACCTATTGCCTATTTGTATGTCTTCTTTAGAGAAAAATATGTTTGGGTCCTTTGCTTATTTCTCTTTTTCTTTTTTTCATCTTCTTTATTTTTCTTCCTCCTCCTCCTCCTCCTCCCTCTCCTTCTTCTTCTCCCTGAATTGTGTGATTTTCTTATGTATTTTGCATAGTCACCTTTTAGCAGGTGTATGGCTTGCAAATATTTTCTTCCATTTGTGGGCTACCTTTTCATGTTATTGGCTGTTTCCTTTCCTGTGTAGAGGCATTTTAGTTCAATGTAGTCTTGCTTATTTAGTTTTGCTTTGGTTTGTGTTTTTGGCATCCTATCCCCAAAAATCATTGCTAAAATGAATGTCAAGAGGCTTTCCCCAATGTTACCTTCTAGGAGTTTTACCGTTGCAGGTCTTAGTTTTAAATCTTTTATCCATTTTGAGTTGATTTTTGTGTATTATATAAGGTAAGGGACCAATTTCATTTTTTTTTCCACATGTGGATATCTAGTTTTCCCAGCACCATTTATTGAAGAAACTACTTTTTTTCTCACATTTCTTATGCATTCTTTTATTGAAAATTTGTCAACCACATATGTCTCAGTTGTTTCTGGGCTCTTTATTCTTTTCCATTTCTCTCTCTGTGTGTATTTTGCCAGAATCACATTGCTTTGATTGCCATAGCTTTTTCACATAAGTTGAAATTAGGCAGTATGATGCCTCCAACTTTGTTTTTCTTCCTAGGATTGCTTTGACTACTTGGGGATTTTGTGTTTTCATATCAATTTTAGGATTTTTTTCTATTGTTTTGAAAAATGCCACTGGAATATTTAAAGGGGTTGCATTAAACCTGTATACCACTTTGGCCAGTGTAGGCATTTTAACAATATTAGTTCTTACAGTTTTTGAACATGGGATATCTTTATATTTGTTTGTCTTCTTCAGTTTCTTTACAATACAATACTGTCTGTATTTCCTTTTTCATTTTAATCTAATGAAACATTATAAATGATGTAAAACTAAGATAATACTATAATGAGCAAATTTTGAGTTATGTTTTGTTTCAGAATTTAAGTTTTTAATATTTTTGACCTATGGCATTCTAATTTCCATAAAATGATATTAATGTATTTTGTATGAAAGTGTGCCAATGTATATATGTCTTCACGTACCACTGTAGAGTGTAATCCTGTCAGATCTTGAAAGCTAAGCAGGGTTGGGCCTGGTTAATACTTGAATGGGAGACCACCTGGGAACACCAGGTGCTGTAAGCTTGGGAGAAGGCCCAGCAACCTATTCCCCCCTAAAAAATAACCAGCCATTGAAAACCCTATGAATAGCAGAGAAGTACTGACAATAGTGTTTTGTCTGTTGTGCATAGGGTTGCTATGAGCTGAACATGGACTGCATGGCACCTAACAGCAACTGCAACAACAATGTATATCTATTAAGAAGATCAAAAGGCACATTTTAAATCATAATGTCTTTGAGAATTTGGTGTGTCCTCTTGATATTACAATTGAACTAGTAGTTTGGCATCTTCATCAATGTAAGTTAGATCATTTTCATAAAGTTGCGAAGGAATAGTTTGTGTATGTTTTCAGACATTTGAGAGAAATACCATCTGAGAAGGCTGTGAATCCTTTTATATATGTATGCATGCCTTAATTACACTATTAGCTTTTTTGTTATTCACAGTATTCACTTCACTGCTCATTTTGTTTTGGTTTTAATTTTCAGGATTTTTTTGGCTAGCTACATGAAGTACATTTCTTCACTTGTCTACTTTCAGATTGTTTTGACCATTGTCTAATATCCTGAAATTATTCAAGCCATGATAATTTGAATGATTAATCCTTGCTTCTACATTGGAAAACCTCACTCATAGCTTTAGGCCCTAGGAAAGTCATCTTTATGTGGAATTTGACCAGGGTGGGATTTGAAATATGTCTCATGGGAAGGAAAGAGGCATGAGGAGCAAGGGTTATGATGCCAAATGGAATAACAAGTGTAGAAGTAGAATGACAAAAACAGGAGCTCTATTTTGGCAGAGTTAGCAATTTGATGAGACAGATGAGAGCCAGAGAGGAATATCCTCCTGTGAACTATTAGAATATTTGGGTTTGAGAGGAGGTTTCTTTAACTCATATTTCAGAAAACACAATTCCCTTAAGCTGCTCCATAAAGGAGGAGTCATACATTTATTATATGCTACATAAAACTATTTCCTCCATTATTTATATTCAACTTTGATTTAACATTTACCTTTGTTCGAGGTTGTAGCTAAGTATGTCACCTGCACTACTATTTGTTGTTATAGTCCATAGATCCTTCATCATCATCATCATCATCACATCACTTATTTATTATTTTGTCAAAATTATTATGAAACTCTTAAAACAGCAATGAACATTTAGTATTGGTGTAATCTTTCTGTTACAATAAAAATACTTGAGATAATGAGCTTGGAAAGTGTTAAGGTTTAGTTTGGCTCAAGATTTCAGAGGTTCCAGTCCATAGTCTATTTTCCCCATTGCTTTTGGGCCTGTAGCAAGGCAGAATGACGTGGTACTAATACATGGCAGAGGAAGTATGTTCATCTTAAATCTGAATACTGATAACAGACTTTGGTTTTCATCATTCCTAATGAATATTTAGTTCCATAAATATTTATTGTAACTTTGCAGGGCAGATTCTGAGTCTTATTTATTGTCAGATCCCCAGTACTTCATTCAATACATACCACTTAATGATGCTCAATAAATATCAGTATAATGAATAAATAATGGAGTAAGTGTTTGCAAGAAAAGAGGCAGTAGAAATAGGAGTGGATGGATATAAAAATGGAACAGTTAAGAAGAAAAATAAATCCATTTTAGTTACAAATTTATACACTAAATGTAGAAAAGAAGCTGCTTGATTTATAAGAAATAAAATAGCTGAACCTTATGATTCCCTTCTGGATTAAAAAGTTCATAATTCTAATATTTTTTGAATTACAAGGTCTCTAAATCTTTAAGCTTGGTTCTGGGCTGTATTAATAGTACTGCATTTGGTAGAAATCTTGAATTTAGGAGGAAAATTCCATTTGAAAGAGTTGCCTACTTGAAGCAGATTAAGTAGACAACTTCAAGTAGACAATTGGGCATTTGGGAGAAGATAACATAGATAAGAATTTATTGTTCTGTTTTTCAAGCTCCTTTCATCATGGAAAATGTAGGCGGTGGCAAGAAGTGATCTACTAGCTGGGTACTTTTAGTGTGCCCTTAGCATCAGTCATTTTGGGGAATACAGGAATGCAGAGCATGTGCAATCTTCCTGAGTATGGACTAGTTGGGTGAATTGATTATACAAAGGTCAGTGAATAGCAATTCTAACATAATAGTGATTACAAAAGCTCATATTTACTAAGCATATACCATGTGTCAGGTACATTAGTGATGTCTTTTCAAGTATTATTATATTTAATCCTCTGACACTTCAGTGAAGGATTGGCAAATATGTTTTATATGAACCAGATGTTGTTGTTGTTAGGTGCCACTGAGTCAGATCTGACTCATATGGATCCTATGTACAACAGAATGAAACACTCCCTGATTCTGTGCCAGGCAAATGATCTAATTTATGTTTAAGCCCATCATTGTAGACACTGTCAATCCATCTAGTTGAGGGTATTCCTTTTTTCTGTTGACCTGCCACTCCCCCAAACATGATGTCCTTCTCCAGGGATTGATCTTGCCTGACTACATGTCCAAAATACTTAAGAAGCTGTCTAGCCATCCTTGCTTCCAAGGAGCACCCTGGTTGTACTTCTTCTAGAACTGATCTATTGGTTCTTTTGGCAGTCCATGGTATATTCAGTATTTGTCTGCAGCACCATAATTCAAAAGCATCAATTCTTTTCCTGTCTCCATTATTCAATGTCCAGGTTTCATACCCCTATGCTGCAACAGAAAATACCATGGCAGGAGTCAGGTGCACCTTCATCTTCAAAGTGATATCCTTTCAGCACTTTAAAGAGGTCTTTTGCAAGAGTTTTTCCCAGTGCAATGTGTCTTTTGATTTCTTGACTTGTGCTTCCATGGGTTTGGATCATAGAACCAAGTAAAGCAAAATCTTGGACAACCTCGGTCTTTTCTCCATTTATCTTGAAGCTGTGTACTGACCCAGTCGTAAGGAATTTTTTTTTCTGATGTTGAGGAACGATCCATACTAAAGGCTGTCTTCTTTGATCTTTATCAGTAAATGTTTCAAATTCTCTTCACTTTCAGCAAATATAGTTGTGTCATCTGCATAATGCAGGTTATTAATGAGTCTTCCTCCAATCATGATGTGGTGTTTTTTCATAAGGTTCAGCTTCTTAGATTATTTGTTTGGCATAGAGATTGGAGAGGTACAGTGAAAGGATACAACCTGACATACACTTTCCTTGAGTTTAAACCAAGCAGTGTTTTCTTGTTCTGTTTGAAAGATTGCCTATTGGTCCATGTACAGAATCCTCATGAGTACAATTAAGTGTTCTAGTATTCCCATTCTTTGCAATGTTATCCATAATTTGTTGTGATCCACACTGTCAAATGCTTTTGCATATTCAATAAAACATAGACATCTTTCTGGTATTCTGTGCTTTCAGCAAAATCTATCTGACATCAGCAATGATGTCCCTGGTTCCATGTCTTCTTCTGAATACTTCTTGATTTTCCACCAGTTCCCCATCTATGTACTGCTATAGTTGCTTTTGAATTATCCTTAGCAAAATTTTACTCGTCCTGTGATATTAATGATATCATTCAATAATTTCTTTGTTTGGTTGGATCCCCTTTCTTGGGAAAAGGCCCAAATATAGATCTCTTCCACTCAGTTGAACAGGTAGCTGTTTTCCAAATCTCTTGGCATAATCAAGTGAGCACCTCCAGTGCTGCATCTGTTTATTGAAACATCTAAATTGGTATTCCATTAATTCCTGGAGCCTTGTTTTTAGCCAATTCCTTCAATACAGCTTCTACTTTTTCCTTCAGTACCATTGGTTTCTGATCATTTACAACCTCTTGAAATGGTTGGTCATTCACCAGTGTTTTTGGTATAATGACTTTTGGTATTTTGGTATTTGGTATATATTCCTTCCATCTTCTTTTGATGTTCCCTATGTCATTTAATGTTTTCCCTGTAGAATCCTTCACTATTGCTATTCAAGGCTTGAATTTTTTCTTCAATTTTTTAAGCTAGAAAAAAATAGAGCATGCTCTTCCCTCTTGATTTTCTACCTCCGGTTCTTTGCACATGTCATTATAATATTTGATTTTGTCTTCTTGAACTGCCTTTTGACTTCTGTTTAGTTCTTTAACTTCCTCATGTCTTCCTTTTACTTTTGCTGTTTGACATTCAAGGGCAAGTTTCAAAGTCTGTTTTGACATGTAATTTGTCTTTTCTTTTTTTCCTTTCTTTTTCACAACCTTTGCTTTCCTCATGAATGATGTCTTTGATGGCATGCCACAACTTGTCTGGTCTTCGATCATTAGTGTCTAATGCATCAAACCTGCTCTTGAGGTGATCTCTGAACTCAGATGGGACATATTCAAGGTCATACCTTGGATCTTGTACACTTGTTCTAATTTTCCTCAGTTTCAATTTGACCCTGCATAAGAACAGTTGATGGTCTGACCACAATCAGTGCCCAGTCTTGTATTAACATTTGATATTGAGCTTTTCCATTTTCTCTTTCCACAAATGTGGTCTACTTGGTTCCTGTTTGTTCCATCTGTTGAATTTCATGTGTATAGTCACCATTCATTTGGTGAAAAAATGTATTTGCAGTGAAAAGGTCATTGGTTTGACAAAACTCTATCATGCCATCTCCTACATTATTTCTGTCTCCAAGACCATATTTTCTGACTACTGAGCCTTCTTTGTTTTCAACCTTTACATTCCATTCACCAGTAATTATCAGTGCATCCTGATTGCATGTTCCCTCTATTTCAGATTGCAGACAAGGGTAAAAAAATCTTCCCTATCTTCATTTGTAGCCTTAGTGGTAAGAGCATAAATTTGAAAAATAGGCAGAGGAACTAGCCTTTTTCATGTTGTTGTTGTTAGATGCCTTCGAGTCATGTCTGACTCATAGCAGCCCTTATAGGGTTTTCAATGGCTGATTGTTTTGGGATTGCCTTGGGAGAGGATTGCTACGTCCATCTCCCATTTTTGCAGTGCTGGGAATCGACCCTAGGACCTCAGAGACTGCATATCGGCTCTCTACCAATTGAGGAGATTCCAGCCCCGGTCTTATAGGCATATGAGTATTATTCTGTCACTGACAGCACTGTACTTCAGGAGAGACCTTGAGATGTCTTTTTGATGATGAATGCAACCCCATTTCTCTTTCACCTGTCCTTCCTGGCATAGTAGACCATATGATTATCTGATTCAAAATGACCCATGCCAGTCTGTTTTAGCTCACTGAAGCCTAGAATGTTGATGTTTATGCACTCCATTTCCTTTTTGATGATTTCTAATTTTCTTAGATTCATACTATGCATATTCCACATTCTTATTATTAATGGATGTTCACAGTTGTTCCTTCTCATTTTGAGTCATGCTGCATCAGCAAATTGAGGTTCCTGTGGCTTTATTCCATTTTCATCATTAAGGTAGAGTCTACTTTGAGGAGGCAACTCTTCCCCTGTTGTCTTTTGAGTGCCTTCCAACTTACGGGACTCATTTTCTGGCAATATATCTGAAAGTGTTTCTGTTATTAATAGGGTTATATGGACCAGATAGCAAATACTTTAGACTTTGTGGGTTGTTCAATCTCTGTTAATGCTACTTAATTTTCTTCTCGTATTGGTAAAGCAATTATAGATATTATGTAAATGAATGTGTGTGGCTGTATTACAATGAAACCTTGTTATACAACTGGGAATTTGGCTACATTTTCCAACCGAGGGAGTATATCACCTATCCAGTTCATTGACTTTTAACCTATACAGCCAAGACCCCAACTTAAGCCTATCTATGCCAGAACCCACTCGCTTAATTACCCCATTTTCAGAAAGGTACCTTCAGCAGTGGAATGTAGGCTAGATTGAGAAGGAAAAATGGCCAGCTGTAGACAGGGAGACTAGATGGAAAAAGTCCAGATAGGATCCACTTGCATCTAAAAGTAGGGAAGTAATAGTATTAATAGATGGGAGAGAATGCTTAGGGGTTTAGCATAGGGATAAAGTTACCAAGGCTTTATAACTTTTTGGACACATCATGGTGAACTAGAATTGGGAATGTGAAGATAAGGGTTGTTAAAGCATTTTGGGAAACCAGCTCCTGTTATCTTGCTTGTCAGCTATAGCAACTAAAAAAAAGAAAGTATCACTGCAGCAAGATGGGCCCACCCTTCCTTTGTAAATCATAGTCTCCTCTGCAAGCAGGGAGAAAATACATGGAGTATGACTGTGCGTACAAATCTCTTGAACCAGCTTGTTCTCCAGCCAGAGGCTCACTATTGTATAAACACAAGGCCACCTTCCTTACTTGAACCAACCCTGACCTCCCACTTAGTCAGTGACGTACTTGGGTACTGCTTGGCACATTTCTCTGGATGAGCTCTTTGTGATCCACAACAAACTGTGTCCTTCACATAAACACATTTGCAGCTATAGATTGTTTGTGGGGCTAAAAGCAATTTTTGCATGTTTTCAAATTAGTGCTTATGCCTTTACTGGCTATGTTGCCTATCTCTGAGAGATGGCACAAAGTCTATAAATGGCTCGATGCCCAAGCTTTTCCTGATCCCCTCATTGAAAACAAATCCCTCCTTTTCCCAGTATATTGCCTTCTGTACTTATATTACAACCATTAGCCAGAGTTCATCTTAAATCAGAGCTATTTATACATACAATTATAACTGGATTGAAGGAAGTAGAGAGCCAAAGGAAGTGTCTCATTTGTTTTCTAGGATTTCGATTAGCACAATGTGAGTCTGCTGGTTGAATCTAAGATCAGATCAAAAGGGATCCAGCAATCTCATGAGGATAAAGGAGCTGAGGGAGTGTGAGGGCTCATAAATAGATTTTGAAAACCAAACAGTAAAGATAAAGGTGATGTTTAAGGCTTTACAAAATATTTGCATTCCACTGGAATACAAAGGTAGATATATTTCCTTCTGTTAATAAAATACTGAGTAGTAGACATTTTTCAGTATTTTAGTATACATATGTAAGAAGATTTATGCTATTTGGGGAATACAGGAAATAGGATACCAAGACAGAGCTGGTATGTTTACTCTCACTATAGAAACTGCAAATACTGGATACTCATTCATTCTGGGAAGAGTGATCTTACATTCCCACAAGGGCTAATGATAGTCTTGGCAAGTCAGGTACATTCATCCCATACTTTGTATGGTGTCTTAGCTGAGATATCCTATGAGAAGACCTTGTGACAAGATCTTTGGGCTATTTGTTTGGAATGTAAGCCAGGAAGCTCAAGTGAAGAAATAAGCAAGGTGGGGGTAGGGATGGAGAAAGGTTCATTAAAGGGATTGTTAATTAGCAGGTTACTGCTATAAACAGATGGGTCTCAATCTTCCTGAGAACCATCTGAGGAATTATCTAGAAAGTATATTTGAAGTGCCTCACTGAGAAACTGAACTGTTTTATCCACTAGCTTTCATGTGTCATTGGCTGAAGTTTTCTCTCAGTGCAGGGGCTTGTTGAGTTCCTAGGCAATAAAAGAATGTCTTCACTGTGGCAAAGTAGAAAGACAGGGAACTTGGGAGATGACTGTCTTGCTGGGAGTTGTCCACTGTAATGATAGGTCTGCTCAGAGCTGTGCTGAGGGCATGGGAGATGGTACAGGACATCTGCAGCAGCTGCTAGATGCAAAAGAAAGAAACTAGAGTGAAAGAATCTCCTGGAATGAGGAAGTCCTGGTTGAAGCACTCAGTGTTCTGGGATCAGCATTGGTTCCCTGATAGAGTGAGTGCTCATGGTTAGAAATACGCCAAGAGGTTATTTCCTCCAATCCTCACTACTCCTCCATATTGGGTGGAGAGGAAAGAGTGTCTTTGGGAGGAGAAATTTACTGACATGTTGAGCTACTCTTGCAGTAAGGATAAGAATCTTTCAAAGAATGCAAAACAGACAATCAACAATGGTAGTTCTTAATATTTAGATTAAGAAGATTGTGGTCATAGTAATAATATCATTATGATGATTCTTTACAGAGTTCATGTCAATATACTTTCCCAGTTTCTTCATCTTGCTTCATTC
>VMDO01014627.1:20793-53994 GCA_007922755.1 Pedetes capensis | reverse complement strand
AAATGATGCAGGAAACATCAAAAGAAGATGGGAAGAATACACAGAGTCATTATACAAGAAAGAATTGGTAGATGACCAACCATTCCAAGAGGTTGCATATGAAGAGGAACCAATGGTGTTGAAGGACGAAGTGGAAGCTGCCTTGAAAGAACTGGCGAAACACAAGGCTCCAGGAATTGATGGGATACCAATAAAGATGTTTCAACAAACAGATGCAGCACTGGAGGTGTTAACATATTTATGGCAACAGATTTGGAAAACAGCTACTTGGCCAACTGACTGGAAGAGATCCATATTTGTGCCTATTCCCAAAAAAGGGGATTCAACTGAATGTGCAAACTATTGGACAATATCATTAATATCACACACCAGCAAAATTCTACTAAAGATCATTCAGAAGCAACTACAGCAGTATATAGACAGGGAATTACTGGAAAATCAAGCGGGATTCAGAAGAGGGCGGGGAACCAGGGACATCATTGCTGATGTCAGGTGGGTATTAACTGAAATCAGAGAATGTCAAAAAGATGTCCAGCTATGTTTTATTGACTATGTAAAAGCATTTGATTGTGTGGGTCATAACAAACTATGGATAACACTTTGGAAAATGGGAATACCAGAACACCTAATTGTGCTCATGAGAAATCTGTACATGAACCAGGAGGCAGTTGTTCGAATAGAACAATAAAAGAGTGAGTGGTTTAAAGTTGAGAAAGGTGTGTGACAGGGCTGTATACTTTCACCCTATCTCTTCAATTTATACGCTGAGCAAATAATCCAAGAAGCTAGACTTTATGAGGAAGGATGTGCCATCAAGATTGGAGGAAGACTCATTAACAACCTGCATTATGCAGATGACACCACTCTGCTTGCTGAAAGTGAAGAGGATTTAAAACATTTACTGATGAAGATCAAAGATCATAGCCTTCAATATGGGTTACAACTAAACATTAACAAAATAAAAATCCTTATGACTGGGTCAGCACGCAACTTCACAACAAATGGAGAAAAGATTGAGGTTGTCCAAGATTTTGCTTTGCTTGGCTCTATAATCAACACCCGTGGAAGCAGCAGTCAAGAAATCAAAAGATGCATTGCTCTAGGAAAAGCTGTGGCAAAAGATCTCTTTAGAGTATTGAAAAGCAAAGATGTCACATTGAAGACGGAGGTAGGTGCGTCTGACTCATGCCATGGTATTTTCAGTGGCATCCTATGGTTGTGAAAGCTGGACATTGAACAAGAGAGACAGAAAAAGAATTGATGCTTTTGAATTGTGGTGCTGGAGACGTCTATTGAATATACCATGGACTGCCAAAAGAACCAACAAATCTGTCCTAGAAGAAGTGCAGCCAGAGTGCTCCTTGGAAGCAAGAATGGCCGGACTGCATCTTACATATTTCAGACATGTAGTCAAGAGAGATCAATCCCTGGAGAAAGACATCATGTTTGTGAGAGTGGCAGGCCAATGCAAAAGAGGAAAACCCTCCACCAGATGGATTGACACAGTGTCTGCAACAATGGGCTTAAACATAAATAAGATCGTTTGCCTGGCACAGAATCGGCAAGTGTTTTGATCTGCTGTACATAGGGTCGCTATGAGTCGGACTCGACGGCACCTAACAACAACAATAACATGGATTTGGTTATGTCATTGTTTCATCTTATCCCTATTGTTAGGCATTTTTGGCTGCTTACTAGTTTTCACTATTAAAAAAGTGATACAATTTACATAAATCAGGTATGAATGTTTTCCCATATTTATAATTGTTTACTTCATATGGATTCCAGAAAATTAAAATAATGGGACAATGAATGTGAACACTTAAAACAGTTTTTTATTCATATTGTCAGTCACTTTCAGGAGGGATTGTAACAATTTACTCTCCCACCTGTATGAAAGTGCCCATTTTACCATCCACATAGAGGATTTCTATAAGCAACAATGTGCTTCAAAACATTTCAGAAAAATTAAAGAGCATATGTAAAGAAATAGAGGGAGGCTGGGCGTGGTGGCGCATGCCTGTAATCTCAGTGGCTCAGGAGGCGGAGGCGGGAGGATCGCAAGTTCGAGACCAGAGGTAGTCTTTGTAATTTAGTGAGACCCTGTCTCTAAAAGTAAAAATTGGGCTGGGGGTGCAGCTCAGTGGTCCAGCACTTGCAGAGGATGCAGGCACAAGGCACTGGCTTCAACCCCCAGTACCGCAAGAAAAAAACAAAAACAAACAAACAAAAAGAAATAGAAGGAGGTAGGTATCTGTTAACTTGGAGGATGATGTGTACATAGTTTACTTTGGCCAGAGTGTGAGTGTGGGTTTATGAGAATATAGTGGAAGAAATGTCTAGAATGCTAGGTTGGAAGCTAGGTAATGAAAAAACTTAAGTGCCTGACAAGGAGTTTGGACATTATTTTGATAACAATGGTGAATTATGTAGATTTTTTGCATGTGTTGACATGATCTATATTTTAGGAAAATAGCTCTAAAGCTAGGTAGAATAGAATCTGAATTAGAATGGGGCCACTGGAAATGGAAAGGAGAAAATACATATAAAATATGATTCAGAGGATGAATGGATAGAGCTGTGGAGGTTGAGGGAGAAAAAGGAGAGCCCAAATTGATATCAAGGCTTTAATAATCTGAAGATAGTGATGAATAACTGAAATAAGGAATGATTTTCCCTTGAGATTGTTATAAAGTCCTTTTCAGGGATAGGAGATGAAGGGAGCATTGAAATGTAGGGAGAGAAGGAACTAGAACTGTTAAGTGTGAGAAGGTGTGTGAGTTGTCAGTGGTATTAGGGTAACTGGAGAATTTGGATTTTTTTTTTTTTAACAGGGTCTCACTGTGTAGCCCAGGCTGTCCTGGAATTTGCTATGTAGCCCAGGCTGGCATTGAACTCCTGTTGGTCCTTCTGTGTTAGCTTCCTGAGTGGTGGGATTACAGTCATGCCATGTGCCACCATGCCCAGTTTGGGAATTTTTTTTTTTTCTGGTACTGGGAGTTGAACCCAGGGCCTCGCACTTGCATGCTCTGCAAGGGCTAGACCACTGAGCTGCACCTCCAGCTCTTTTTTTTTTTTTTTTTTTTTACTTTTTGAGACAGGGTCTCGCTAAATTACACAGACTGCCTCTGCTCTTGAACTTGTGATCCTCCTGCCTCTGCCTCCCAAGCCTCTGGGATTACAGGCATGCGCCAATGCGCCCGGCAGGAATTTGTTTTTCAAGCCCAGCTGCTAAATTGGAAAATGGACAGGGGGTCTTTTGCTTGGAAGAGAGGTCATTTTTAGAGATTGTAAACTAGGAATCATTCATATAACAGAAGCAGTTGGAACTCAAGAAGCAGTTCTGAGTTTGCTCTGGTATAGCAAACTCATGTAAGGGACTGGTAGAAGAAAATAATCTATGAGGTTTAAGATGACATAGTAAAATGACTTAAGATAATGCTGTGTCATAAAGAATTAAATGCAGTGGAGCATTTATAAAGCATAGCAATCTACATTTCTGTGCTATTGTATAAGTCTTAGGGGTCACTGGACAATTTTTCAACCTTGAACACACTTTCCTCTTCCTATATAAGAGCAGTTCCTCTCATCTGAAAACAGTGCAAATAGTGCCCTCTATGTGGGGCTTCAGGCAGCTAAACATTTCCTCCTCTACAGTCCCATAGCTATTGGGATATATATCACTATATGATGATGTGTTATATCACACTGCCTTAAAATATATAAAATTCCATGTTGGATTGTGAACAACTTCAGCATAGGATGATTTCTTTTTTCCAGGGCTTTAAACTTGCAAAAAATTGGGTTGCAGTTCAGATGTGGGTTCAATATGTTAAAAATTAGATGGTTTGAGTTCAGGTTTAAATCCTATGTATAGATAGCAGGGCTTCAAACTGAACTAAAAAACCTGAACCCTGAACTTGTTCTAGTTCCAGGTTTTTTTGTTTGTTTGTTTGTTTTGTTTTTAAATAGGATCTCTCTGTATATAGCCCTGGCTGGCCTGGAATTTGCTAGGAAGACTAGGCTGGCCTTGAATTTGTGTTGATCCTCCTGCCTCAGCCTCCCATGTGCTGGGATTACGAGCATGCATCACCATGCCCAACTCATGACTGATGTCTTTAAAAAGGGAAAACTGGACACAGAGACAAGGAGAGAACAGCATGGAACACTGAAGGCAGAGATGAGGGCGATGCCTTTACAGGCCAAGGACAGCCAAACTTGCTAGCAAATCTTCAGAAAACAGGGGAGAGATATTGAATATTTTCTTTTTATATTTTTAATTAAAAATATATTCAATTGAAAATATTATATATATATGGGCAGCATACATTGACACATATGTATTCATTTTGTGGTAATGAGTACAAATTACTTACACACATCCATCGCTACCCATATTGTATATTAGAACCCTTATTTCCTCTTCTAACTGAAAGTCTGTACCCTTTGGCCAACAACTCCCCATTTCCCCCCTCTCTTTCCTCCTAGCAACTGCCATTTTATTCTGTTTCAATGAGTTTGAGCTTTTTTAGATTCTACATTTAAGTAAGGGCTGGGATTTAGCTCAGTTAGTACAGTGCTGAGCTGCACACATTGAGGACCTGGATTCTATACCCAGAACCACAAAAACGGGAGAAGGACATGGCAATCCACTTCCGAAGCAATCCCAAGGCAATCAGCCATTGAAAACCCTGTGAGTGTCACTATGAGTCAGATCCAACTCAAAAGCACCTAACAACAACATGTAAGTAAGATCACCAGTATTTTTTTTTCCTGTGGATATTTTCCTCTTCACAGTCCTCAGAAGGAACTAATGCTGCCTAACTTTACCTCTAACTTTTAGCCTCCAGGACTAGGAAACATGAATTTCTATTGTTTAAGCCACTCAGTTTGTGCTATTTTATTATGGCAGCATTTGAGATGAACAGAAGAAACTTCAAGTATGTTTGAAAGTCTCAACTCTTTATATTTCCTCTCTTTTCCCCCTCTAAAAGTTATATTCCTTTCATTTATGATTTATACAGATGTCACTCAGTTCAATACATGTATTGAGGGGCCATTAAGTGCCCTAATACTGTACTGAGGATAAAAGATAAGACATAATCTCTACCTCAAAGGCATATAGAGAATACTGGAATGACAAGTAAACATATTATTTAAATATAATTTTTAAAATGTTGTGATCCAGTATCTGTAGGACATTTTGGCAGAATAGTACAAAGATAACTAGCTGGATGTGGTGGCACATGCCTTTAATCCCAGCACTTAGGAGGTGGAGGCAGGAGGATCTTGAGTTTGAGACCAGCTTGGGCTACATAGTGAGATCCTGTCTCTAAATAAATAAATAAACAAATAAAATAAAATATATTTTACTCAGCCTAAGGATTCAGCAATTTTAAAAAAATAGATAATACCTGAGCTGCTTTTGAAGGAAAAGGAGGTATAAACCAAACGAGAAGAAAAGGTGTTATACGTAGAACACATGCTCAAGACATGAAGATATTACAGGTAAAGTGGTGTGTATGAAAACTATGTGTATGAACTGTGTTATATGACTGGAGTGAAAAGAATAAGACAACAAATGCCAGGAGTTGAGGCTGGTAAGGTAGGTAGTGACTACAACATAGAAGACTTATCTTCTCTATTGTTGTGAGGTACCATCGAGTCATGTCCAACTTACAGTGACACTCATAGGGTTTTCAATGGCTAATTATTTTGGGATTGCCATGTCCTTCTCCCATTTTTTGCAGTACTGGGACTTGAACCTGGGACCTCAGAGACTGCAGAGCGGCACTCTACCAACTGAGCTAAATCCCAGCCCCTGTCTTCTCTATTAGAGAATATTAATTTTCCATTGAACTTACATTTACTAAGTAGAAGGGTTATAAGCCTAGACTTACTCATATTTTAGACAAATCTGTTTGGCATCAGTATGAAAGATGCATTTGAGAGTGAAGAGACCAATCAAAAAGCTATAGCCTGAGTCCAGACCAAAGATGTCTGAACTAGAGCAGTAATAGAAGAAATGGAGAAGGGCAAGAATTAAGGACACATATAAAGAAAAATTAGTTTTGCTTGTTGTTTGATTGGACTTGGAGGATGGCTCCATAGCATCTTCTTGGGTCACCATGTTATGTGATGTTGACATTTACTAATATGGGAAATTCTGGAAGGAAAAATATGATAGAGAACTGAATTCCTTGTATATATTGAGTTTGGAGAGACTAAGTGGATATGACCAGGTAAGTCTAAAGTTCTGGGCAGATGTTAGAGCTAGAGATAGAAACTTGGAGTGCCATCAGCATATGTTATGGCTAAAGTCATAAGAATAGAACTGTGTAGGAAAATGTAGAATGAGAAGAATAATGGGCAGAGTATGGATCCCTGGGTGAGCAGTGGGGGGCTACCAACATTTAGGGGCTAAGTAGAGAAATAGGTGTTTATAAGAAGGAATAATTAGGAATAGAGAAGTATTGTAGAAGATAAACCATTAAAACAAAGAGATAAAGGCAAGAGAGTAAGTGGAGAAATGAGGGTACTGAGTAATTTAGAATATTGTTTTGTAAGAAACTATAAATGTTTATCATTGCCAATATTATCATCATCATCATCATAATCACAAGAACACATTTGTTCATGCTCCTTTGAATTCATGATTTAATTAAATAGATATTAACATGCAAATATATTACCTGTTTTTGACAAGCCAGTAGTCTTTCCCGTTAAGGTTACCGTAGCCAACCACTAGTACAGCATGATTCACATTCTGAGTGCAGGATGGTTCATAGTAGACACCTGAGAATAAAATATGGGTGGAGAGATAAACAGTGAATTCTGTATGATCGTAAAAGACATTTGAAAATTCTATTATTTTCTATTAGACTATTTTGGGTATATGATATGGTTATTTAAAATATTAGGAACAAGCCATATGTGGTGGCACATGTCTGTAATCACAGCTCTTAGAAGCTTGAGGCAGGAGGACTTTTCATCTGGGGCTAGCCTAGTCTACACAGGGTAACTGTGTCTCAAAAATAAATAAATAAATAAAAATCAGAAAGACTTTGTTGCCAGGCACCATGACCTATGCCTATAATCCCAGAGACTTGGAAGCCTAAGGTAGGAAAATTGTGAATTCAAAGTTAGAGGCTGCCTATGCAATTTAGCAAGACCTTGTCTCACAAAGGAAAAAAACAAAAACAAAACACACAAACTAAAACAGTGCTGGGGTGCAGCTCAGTGGCACAGCACTTGCCTAGCATGTGTAAAGCTCTGCATTCAACCTGTTAGTACAAAAAAAAAAGTTAGGAATAGAAACTCTCATCTTAAATCATACAGAGCTCATAATCCTTTGCCATCAATGCTATATTTGTCAACTTTCATGCTAAGTTTGGCATCAAGCCAATCCTAGGTCCCTCAGAAAACTTTAATAAGCTACCATCTTTTTCTAATTATTTTCAATCTATATACATTCAGTTATTTTATTTCTTTATATATATATTCATAAATTGTTCCATACTTTTTTCTTTTTTCTTTTCTTTTTTTTTTTTTTTTCTTTTTTGCCATATTTGGAGGTTGAACCCAGGGCCTTGCACATGCATTGCAAATGCTGTACCACTGGGCGGCACCTCTAGCCAATTTTTATTTTTTACTTTGAGTCAGAGCCTCAAGTTAAGGAGGCTGCATCTGGCCTCTAACTTGCCATCCTCCTGTCTCCAACATCCTGAGTCACTGGGATTAAAGGTCTGATCCACCATGCTTGGCTTATTTTTTTTTATTTTGAATCAGGGTCTCGCTAAATTAAGCAGGATCTCCCTGGCCTTGAACTTGTAGTCTTTCCAAGTTGCTGGGATTATAGTTATGCACCACCATGCCCAGCTTGTTCCATACATTTTACCCTTTTCTGAATTAAATGCTTTTTTGTGTGTGGTACTGGGAGTTGAATCTAGGACCTCACGCTTGCATGCTTTCCAAGTGTTGTACCACTGAGCTGCACCCCTAGTCCATTATTTTACTTTTTGAGACAAGGTCTTGCTAAATTATGCAGACTGCCTCTGGTCTTAAACTTGTGATCCTCCTACTTCTGCCTCCTGAGCCTCTGGGATTACAGGTGTGGGCCACAGTGCCTGGCCTAAATTAAATGCTTTTTAAGGTGAGGTTTCAAATATCTAATGTAGTCTGCTACGATGTTCTACCTTTAGTGAGTGGTCAAGAAATTTCTGTTATTCAGTTTGTACAATTGTGTATATTTTTTTAATCAACTAAAAAAGTGCTAGGTGTCCTTCTTATATATTACTGTGCTACAACTACACTATACAGTCTATATTGTGGTTAAGATCACAGGCATGGGAGCCAAGTTGCATAGGTTTTGTTGTTGTTGCTATTGTTTAAATCTTTTAACTGCTATGTTAAAAACATAAAAATTGCATGTATTATGGGATACCATGTGATATTTCAATACATGCATACATTGCATAGTATTTAAATCAGGTTGAACATATATGCTTCTTCAAACATTTATCATTTCTTTATTTGAAAACATTCTAATTCCTTTCTTCTAGCATTTTGAAATTTATATTATAATTATCTACAGTCATCTTAATGTGCAATAGCACACCAGAACTTTTTACTCCTGTGTAATTATAACTTAGTAACCACTGATCAACTTGTCCCTCGGACCCCATTCTTCTAGCCTCTGGTAACCACCTTTCTACTTTCAACTTCTATGAGATGAACTTTTTTGTATTCTATATATGGGTGAGATCATGTGGTACTTGTCTTTCTGCGCCTGGCTTATTTTACTTAGCATGATGATCTCCAGTTCCATCTATGTTGTTGCAAATGGTAGGAATTCATTCCTTTTTTTTATGGCTGAATAGTGTTACATGATGTATAAGTACCACATTTTCTTTATCCATTCATCAGGTGAAGGACAATTAGGTTGTTTCCATTTCTTAGCTATTGTGAATAAAGCTGCAACAAACATGGGAGTGTAATTGTCTCTTTGACATACTAATTTCATTTCCTTGGGATATAGTCCCAGTAGTGGAAGTGCTGGATCAAATAGTAGTTTACTTTTAATTTTTTGTGGAACCTACATACTGTTTTCCATAATGGCTGTACTAATTTACATTCTCATCAACATTATGCAAGGATTCTCTTTTCTCTATATCCTTACCAGTCCTTGTTATTTTTTGTCTTTTAATAATAACTATTCTTACTTGGGAGAAGGACCCGGCAACCCACTCCCAAAAATCAATCCACCATTGAAAACCCTATGAATAGCAGAGAAGCACTGACAATAGTGTTTTTCGCCTGTTATATGTAGGATCGCTATGGGTGAGACACTGACCTGACAGCACCTAACAACAACAATTTTTACTTGAGTGAGGTAATATCTCATTGTAGTTTTGGTTTGCATTTCCCTAATGATTAGTGATGTTGAGCAGTTTTTCATATACCTGTTGGCTATTTATCTATTTAGGTCAGTTGCACTTCCCCCTCCCAGATGCAGTTTCCCTATGTTGCCCAGCCTGGTTTCAAACTTGTGGGCTTAAGCAATCGTCCTGCCTCATCCCCTCAAGTAGCTGAGACTACAGGTGTGTACCACCATAACCAGCTTGTATTGCCCATTTATAAAATCAGGTTGATTTTATTTGCCATTAAGTTGTTTGGGTTCCTTATGTATTCTAGATATTAACCCCTTGTCAGATATACAGTTTGCAAACATTTTCTCCCATTCTGTAGGTTGTTGCTTTACTCTGTTGATTGTTCCCTTTGCTGAACAGAAGCTTTTTAGTTTGATGTAATTCAATTTGTCTATTTTCACTTTTGTTTCCTTGGCTTTTGAGATCTTGTCCAAAAAAAATCTTTGTTCACTCCAATGTCTAGAGGAATTTTGCTTATGTTTTCTTCTGGTAGTTTTGTAGTTTCAGGTCTTACATTTAAGTCTTTAATCCATTTTGAGTTGATGTTTGTAACTGGTGAGAAATTTTTTTGCATGTGGATGTCCAGTTTTCCCAGGACCATGTATTGAAAAGACTATCCTTTCTCCAGTGCACCTTTGTCAAAAATTGATTAACTGTAGATGTATGGGTTTAATCCTAGGACTTCTATTATATTCCATTGTTCTATATATCTGTTTTTAATGCCAATGCCATGCTGCTTGGATCACTACAGCTTAGTATATTTTGAAGTCAGATAGTACAAAACCTCCTGCTTTGTTTTTTGTTCAAGATGACTTTGGCTATTTGGGGTTTACAAATTTTAGGACTGTCTTTTTCTTGTTCTGTGAAGAATGTCATTGGTATTTTGATAGGGACTATGGTAAATCTGTAGATCCCTTTGGGTAGTATGGGCATTTTAACAGTATTTCTGCCAACTCATGAACACAGGATGCCCTTTCACTTTTTTGTGGCCTTTTTAATTACTTTCACTAATGTTTTGTAGTTTTCATTATTTTCCCTCTCTGGCTAAATTTATTCTTAGTTTTTTTTTTTTGTAGTTATTATAAATGAGATTGCTTCCTTGACTTCTAGTTCATACAATTTGTTATTGGTGTAGAAAGCAACTGACTGTGTTTGGTTTTGTTCTTTTGAGACAGAGTCTCACTACGTAATTCAGGCCAGACTTGAACTCACCATGTACCTCAGGCTGGCCTCAAACTCCTCTGGCCTCCCCCTCTTGAGTAGTAGGATTACAGATGTGTGCCACCATATCCAGAAGCAACTGATTTTTGCTGTTGATTTTGTATCCTGCAACCTTGCTGAATTCATTTATTCATTCTAAGTTGCATAGTTTGATTTGTTTGTTTTGATATTTTGAGACAAGGTCTTGCTATGTAGCTCAAGCTGGACTAAAACTTGCTATGTAGACCAGGATGCTTGAATTTGAGTTGATCCTCCTGCCTCAACCTGAGATTACAGGTGTTCACTGTCACACCTGGCTAGTTGCATAGTTTTGAATCCCAGCTCAACCACTTTCAGGTTGTGTGGCTTTAGGCAAGTTAACCCCTCTAGTGACTTTTTTCATTTGTACATTAGCATTATCCTTGTGATTAAATAAGACAAATTTAACATGGTACCTGGCATGTAATATGAATAAGCTTTAGTAAGTATTACTTTACTAATTAGAACTGAATATAAAATGCTTAAAGTAGAAGATTCTGTTTAACCTATGTGCAAAGGTGGCATATAACAAGAGGATAATACATCTGTTTTTACCACTTCTGTAGAGGAAGAATGAAGAATGACTTGCATCTATAGCAACAGACACAGGTCCTTTATTGGCCACAGCTTCTTTTAGGGCATCTTCATCGCCAAAGGGAAGTTCTATATACCTTGAACATGTGGCAGCACGATTTTTTGGGTCATAATGGCACTTTTCATCCTGGAAAATAATATACATAAGATAAAGAAGCATACTTCAATTTCCTTTATAAATCACCGATACCCTAAATGTGGATTTCAAATACATTTTCTTTCCTTACTTTAACCTTTTCAAGTATCTAAGACTCCTTCTTTTTAAAGAAAGAAAAATCATCAAGGTCCTAATACTTCCAGTTTTCCTTAATAACAGAAGAAAGGCCAGATGTGGTGGCACATGCCAGTAATCTCACCACTTGGAAGGCAGAGCCAGGAAGATCTGGAGTTGGAGGCTAGCCTGGGCAACATAATGAGACCCTGGCTCAGAAAACCAAGAGCTGGGGATATAGCTGATTAGTGGAACATTTGCCTAATATGTACAAGGCCTTGGGTTTGACACCCAGCACTGAATTAAAAAACAAGACAAAACAAAATAAATGAAAACCAGAGGAAATGCTGGTCACACCTGTAATCCCAATATTTGGGAGGTAGAGGCAGAAGAATCATGAGTTTGATGTCAGCCTGGGTTATAAAGCTATACCCTGTCAAAGAAGAAGAAGAAGAAAAAAAAAAGGAGAAGGAGAAGGAGAAGGAGGAAGAAAGAGAAGGAAGAGGAGGAAGAGGAAGAAGAAGAGGAGGAGGTGGTGGGGTAGGAGGAGAAGAAGAAGAAATAGAAATACAGAACTATTATATGGTTTTAAGTTGTGAACATCTTATATTTGCAAAACTTGCCAAGACAATGTCTCTTCAGATTCTGAGGTTTTTGTAGAATACTATACAGAGATCCTAAGCTGTAAATTAGGACTTTAAACTCTTTTTAATGATGTAATGTCTGTAAGAATATATGCAGTTAAAATGATGGTTTATAAAGATCACATAATATGGAAAACACTTACTTGTTTTGTATATTTCAAGTGGGAAAAGGGAGATTATAAATTCATGTTTGTTCTATATGCAACGATTTTTTTTTTGCCTCATGCACACTAGGCAAATTCTCTACCACTGAGATGACTCCCCACCCCCTTTTTTTATTTTTTATTTTGAGACAGAATATTGCCAAGTTGTACGGGTTGCCTCTAGCCTTGAACTCACTGTCCTCCTGCTTCAGCCTCCTGAATCACTAAGATTACAGGTGTGTGCCACAGTGCGTAGTTTATGTTTTGTTTTGATGCTTAATAGAAAAAGAGCTTGGGAAGAATAGATCAAAATAAGAATGGTTAAGGTAGGAGGTCTTGCAGTAATAACTTTGTCTGTTCTAAATTATCTATGGGCCTGTAGCCAAACCACTGTGGCATCTGTCAGATCTTGGAAGCTAAGCAAGGTTGGGCCTGGTTAGTATTTGGTTGGGAGACCACCTCGGAGCACCAGGTGCTGCAGGCTTGGGAGAAGGACCCAGCAGCCCACTCCCAAAAAACTATCAGCCATTGAAAACCCTATGAGCAGCAGAGAAGCACTGATAATAGTATCTCACCTGTTGTACATGGGGTCGCTATGAGTCAGATACCGACTCGACAGCACCTAACAACAACAACAAATTTTCTGTAATGTGGACAAATTAACTTTCATCATTTAACAAAATTTATAATAAACTTGTAAGGAGGAGGAGAACATTATTGAGCTCCTTCATTTGTGAAAGAATAATCTAGCTGATGATCTCTAAATAAGATTGAGCATGGAAGGCTTCAGGACAAAAAAGATTGAATACTAGTGAGATATACAAAAAAATTTTAAAGATGACTTGGTTAAAATCTATGTATAAATATGAATGCTTCTTGCTTGTTTAAAAACATTCTATGATGAATTAAGAAGGCCACTGCATAAGGAAAAGAACTGTTTGAGAATTTAAGAGATCCTGAGAAGCAACACTGCTTCTCAAGTAATTGTGTTGGTGGCGAGTCCAGTGCTATCAGCCAAGGGATAGCAGAAAGTTAGCTTGTGACACACCATGGCTTTGTAGGGATAGGAAGCTTCTGAATCAATGCCGTTGTTGTCAATGATGTATTGGAAAGCCGCTGTCATGAAGCCACCATTGCAACCTTTATTCCCGTATTTTTCAGCAGTTGAACAATCCACCAGGTTCTGTGCACTGAGAGATACCAGCTTTCCTGTTTTCAGCTTCACCTGTGCTTCTAGGGCTCCAATAGCACTGAAAGCCCAGCAAGCACCACAGGAACCCTAAAACAGAGACAAGGTCACAAAGACAATCACAGAAAATCAGTAAGGATGGCTTCTATGACACAAACCAGGCAGCTCCCAACCATGTCAGCTCTGTCAGTACTTTCCAGGAAGAGCTCCTTTGCTACAACTTCTTTTCTCTTTGACAATGGGAGTGCAGAGTAAATATTTGGTTGTTCTCTAGGCAAGGTCCAGTCTTTGATGGAGATTTGCAAATGGCTGAGCTCAGAGCATAATGGGCAGATTCAAATATATTATTAATACTTACTGAGCATTACCAAATCCCACCTGTCTTTGTCTATAGGAAAAGTAGATGTCTACAGTAAAGTGATTTTGAGAAGAAGTAAGATGATATCCTTGTCCTAAAGTATCTTTCCTCAGGCTAAATGATGCCTGAAATATAGGAGCTTATCCTGGACTAACAGTTTTCAAATATTATTATCCTTAGAATTGTGTGTGTGTGTGTGTGTGTGTGTGTGTGTGTGTGTGGTACTTGGAGGCTGAACCCAGGGCCTCGCACATACTTTGCAAGTCCTCTACATTTGGCTGCACCTCAGCCCATTTTTTATTTCTTTGTCTCGAGACAAGGTCTCACTAAGTTACACAGGCTGTCTCTGGCCTCAAACCTACAATCCTCCTGCTTCTGCCTCTGGAGTCTCTGGGACTACAGGTGTGTGCCATTGTGCCTGGCCTATCCTAAGAATTTTTTGATCACAAGATATTTTGCAAGGAGGGACAAACAAATAGAAAATGCAAAGCTGCTTTAGTTATAAAAGATGTAAAGGGTTTGGAACCTCATCATAATTGCTTGATCTCTTCTTTCCTATCTCTCTGTCCACCCCCTCCCTTTTTTTTTTTTTTTTTTTTTTTGTGGTTCTAGAGGGCTGAATCCAGGGCATCACACATACTTTCTCAAGTGCTTTGCCACTGAACTGCATCCCTAGCCCCCTTTTAAATTTTTTATCTTGAAACAAGTTCTCACTAAATTACACAGGCTGCCTCTGGCCTTGAACCAGCAATCTTCCTGCCTCTACTTCCTGAGTTCCTGGGATTATAGGTGTGAACCACTGTGTCCTCCCCTGCCGCCACCCTCACCCTTTTTGAGACAGGATTTGAGGTTGGCCTCAAACTTGCAGTCCTCTTGCCTCAGTCTCCCAAGAGCTGAGATTATAGGTTTATACCAACATATCCAGTTTACTGCTTTTTTTTTTTTAAGCAAGCAAGGAAACTAAGTGAAAATAATAGCAACATAAAAACAACAACTTTGTAAAGCATGCATTTTTTTTTTTTTATTGCAGTACCAAGGGATTGAACCAAGGGCACTCCACCATTGAGCTGCCAGCCTCTTTTTGTTTCTTTTTTCTTTTTTCTTTCTTTCTTTCTTTTTCTTTCTTTTTGTGTGTGTGTGTGTGTGTGTGTGTGTGTGTGTGTGTGTGTGTGTGTGTGGTACTAGGGGTTGAACCCAGGGCCTTGTGCTTGCATGCTCTGCAAGTGCTGGACCACTGAGCTGCATCCTCAGCCCATTTTTTTACTTTTTGAGACAGGGTCTCGCTAAATTTCAGACTGCCTCTGGTCTCAAGCTTGTGATCCTCCTGCCTCCGCCTCCCAAGCCGCTGGGGTTATAGGCATGCGCTACTGTGCCCAGCTCCTCCTCTTTCTTATTTTAAATTTTGAATCAGGTCTTGCTAGATTGCTCAGGCTGCCTCTGGCCTCAAACTCGAGATCCTCCTTCTGTGCTTCCTGAGTCACTGGGATTACAGGTATGCACCACTGCGCCCTACTATTCATTTCTTGTCCTAGCTATCAATCAACTTGAGTGATATAACTTATAGGCCATGCTAGCTTTTTCTTCCCTTCCACTGTGAAATTCATAAGTTAGATGGAGAGAGAAACTTCCTGACCAGGAAACTTACTCACATGCTGCTGCTTCTCAAACAACTGGCTGGATGGAGGGTCCAGTGTAATCAGTAGATAACATGAACACTAAAAGTTTGTCTTACAGACCCATTTACATAGTTCACCATTTCTTTGTCTAAGATGGTGTTCTAAGCACTATGGACATGATAAATAAAGTATAATCTGTGATCCTTGCCTGAGGCCAGCCTGGGCTACATGTGTAAGCACAAGGAACTTAGACTTTAATTGAGTTAGACAAGAATAACAAAATCAATTAGAAAGTAACATAAGAGACTGTGAGATTCACTATCAAATTCTGTTGCTATACATAGGAAGAGGGTGCTCTCCTAGGGTGCAGAGAACTGGGATAGTAATACCCACCTGATATTTCACTTCAGTAACACACCCCTTCTCTCTCCAGTCCAGAGAATCAGGCAATTTCTGATTAGTGTTTGACTTGTAAGTGACATTTCTCTGCCATTGGCTGGGAACTCTCAAGGAATTCATCAAGGACATCACTTCTTCACTTGTCTACAAAGCAAATACATATCCTCTTTTACTTATATTCTTCTTTTTAATATCTTAATAATTATAAATGTGAATATATTTTAAACTTAAGAAGAATTAGTGGTAGTTGTGACCAACATAAGTACTACTGACTGGTGGGGTACATTATCTGGATCTTTTAGTCTTGGACTTTGCATTAGCATCCCAATTCTCTAAGCAAAAGGGAAGAAAAAAAGAAAATGGTGAAAACTTGAAGTTACAGGGAAGCTGACTTTGGTTTAAAGCAAGGGAGAAATTTATAAAAGTGATATCCAAAAAGTGAGCCAACCTGGTTTTTCTTGTGAGAATTATAAAGGAGATTCCTGCATTTAGGTAGGAATTTGGTCTACTGAGGATGTTCCCTTCCAAACAGTACTATGATTCTTAATTTTGGGTACAGTGGTAAAGTTTTATAGGTTAGAAGAGAATCCAAAAACTCATGGCGGGGCTAGGGATGTAGCTCAGTGGTAGAGTGCCTGCTTAGTATGCTCAAGGCCCTGGGTTTAATCTCGAGTACCACAAAACAGACAAACGAATGAACAAATACAAGAACAACCAAATGGCGGATTATTTATGATATTATATTCCCACATGCTCCTACTAATAAAGAAGGTGAAACATATTGTCAATGTAGACTTACATAAATACAGTAACTTACTTTAAAAGACCAAGCAGTCTTTAGAAAGTGCTTTTTAGAATTCATTAAAAAAAAAAAAAGCAATAGTAGTCTGTAAACTTAAGATTTCCTCTAAAGGAAGAATTTCCTAAGGAAAGTGGTCAAGGTAGGACTAAAGAAGAAATTTCTGTACAAATTCTTATGTCCTTAAAGTCTACTGTTTTCTAGCTTTGTAAGCAGATGATATACTTTCTTTGCATTTATTTGTTTATTTATTTATGATTCAAACCCAGGGTTATGATCAAACCCAGGGTTTCACATATGCTAGGCAAGTGCTATACCACTGGGTTACACTCCCAGCCCTGGCTATATATTCTCCATTGCTTTTGTTGTTGCTGTTTGTTTCATCATTTACCTTCAAATTGTTTTTGGAAAAAAAGAAATCATGCATGCCCAGACATGAAAGATTATTTGTAATTTACCTACCATGTCTCCCAGGTGGTTCATGCCTAGATCATATGAATGCATTCCCATTGAATGTTCCAGATTGTGAAGCATCACAACCTTTAGATTCTTCTCCCAGATGAGACGCCGTGCTACTTCTTCATTCTAAAATATAAGGGAAAAGAACACAGACTACATCCTGGACAAGTGTTCAATAATGAAAAGAGCATTTTATAAAGCATTCTATTAAATGTGGATCTGTTGAGAAGCATATGAATAAATGAACAGACATCCAATACAACTGCTAAAAATCATATAGCAATCATAATTCTTGCTCTTGTTTTGATAGTTACTTATAGTATCTTATGACATACACAATGAATTTCCCCCCTAATATGCAAAAAGTTTGTCTTGAGAAACTGTTGTTTGCTGAAGTACATTTTTTATAGGTAATAAACTCATTTAACCTTTATAGACCTTTATAAAAGTTCTGTTTTAAAACTCTTACTCTTAAAAAGTAGATTAGCTGATTATAAATTTCTAGCTATTTTTCTGCACTTATTGGAAGATGTTTCTTCATTGTCTTTTGGTATCTATTATTGCAAATGGGAGGCCTGTGGTCAGTCTAGTTATTGTAACTCTGTTTTTAATTCTGGTAGCTTTTGTGGTTTTTCTATTTCTTTTTGGTGTTTTGCAGCTTCATGACATGACATGTGTCTGGATGTGATTTTTAAATGTTACTTCTGCTGGGCCCTTTTGATGTGATGACTCAGGAATGTTTATTCATATCTGGAATTTCTCAGCCAGTATCTTTTCATATATTGTTTCTCCACTGTTCCATCTAATTCTCTTCAGAAACTCCTCAGATAGATTTTGGAGAATTGAATCTTCTTTCATATCTCTTACTTGCATTTTTGTAGGTTTTTCTTTTTATTTCTGTGTACTACATTCTGGGTGAATTCTTTGGTACTATTTTCCAGATTACTGATTCAATGACTATATTTTTCTTATTTCCAGGATTTCTAATTTATTTCACAAATTAATGTTTATTAATGCAGGTGTTTTTCTTATAGTTTTTTAAAGTTATTTTTGGCTCTATTAATTTAATCTTTTTTAAATACTAGGGGGTAGAACCAGGGCCTTGTATGGTAGGCAAGTGCTCTACCATTGGGCTGTACCAACAGCCTATTTTTTACTTTTTATTTTGAGATGGGGCCTTGCTAAGTTGCACAGGCTGCCTCTGGCCACAAACTTCTTATCTTCTGCCTTAGCTTCTCAGGTCACTGAGATAATAGGCCTGTGCCTTGGTGCCTTGGTGCCTGTTATTTAAATTTTATCCAGAGTAAATTTATATGGTGACTGTTGATTTTCTTGTCCTCCAGGAGATGCATTTGCATTGAGTTTAATGTACATAGAATACAATGTACATGGTACCTTCTATAAGAGCTGAAATACTCCAACACCACCAAGGCCAGAATAAGCTGTAGCCTCAGTGAGCAGTCAGCACACCTGTTCTACCTAATTTTATTAAGTAAGCCCAGGCCCAGAACCTGGCTCTAGGTAGCAAGCGTGGATGCAGTCCTTTCTCCTTTGGAGCAAGTTTTACTATAATCCTAGTGATAACCAGCAGCTGTACCACTGTGGCATCCAATCCTGTCAGACCTGGAAGCTAAGCAAGGTCAGACCTGGTTAGTACCTGGATGGGAGACCACCTGGGAACATTAGGTGCTGTAGCCTTGGGAGAGGGACCCAGCAGCCCTCTCCCAAAAACAAAACAAAACAAAACAAAACAAATCAGCCATTGAAAACCCTATGAACAGCAGAGAAGCACTGACAATAGTGTTTCACCTGCTGTACATAGGGTCACTATGAGTAGGACACCGACTTGATGGCACCTAACAACAACAACAACAAAGTGATAGATATAAAAGGCATGTATGATGAACACACTTCCGAACCACTAGAGAAGAAAAAATGAAATAAATAAAAATAAATCTAACAAAGTGCAAGGGGAAAAAAGTAGTGAACTTAGAGGGAAATTATCAAGGTAGGATACTAATTAAATTCATGTTCATTACTCCTGAGGGACTGAAATTATTAAAATGTGGGAAAGCATCCATTTAACCATTGTTAGTGGTTATGTTGATCAAGACACAAGTAGGAGGGTATCTGTAGATGAAATATAAATAAGACTATTCCCAGAACCCTTATAAAAGAATTTATCAGTTTATGTTGTTGTTGTTAGGTGCTGTTGAGTTGGTGTCTGACTCATAGTGACCCTATGTCCAACAGGCAAAACACTTTGTCAGTGTTACTCTGCTATTCATAGGGTTTTCAATGGCAGACTGATTTTTGGGAGTGGGTTGCGGGGTCCTTCTCCTAAGCCTACAGTATCTGGTATTCTCAGGTGGTCTCCCATCCAAGTACTAACCAGGCCTGACCCTGCTTAGCTTCTGAGATCTAACAGGGTTGGATGCCACAGTGCCACAGCTGCAGGCTCCATTTACAATAGCATAAAAATACTCAGAATAAATTTAGCCAAGGAGATAGTAGATCTATACAGTTGTCTCTCAATATCCATGAAAGATTGATTTCAAGATCCTTCAGGAATATAAAAATCTGTGAATTCTCAAGTTTCTTACATAAAATGATATAGTATTTGCATATAACCTATACACATACTCCTGCATACTTTAAACCATCTTTACCAATAAAATGTAAATGCTACATAAATGGCTGTTTTACTGTTTTTTTTAGGGAATGATAATAAGAAAAAGTCTGCATATATTCAGGTTAGATTTGAGTTAAATCTCTCTCTCTCTCTCTCTCTCTCTCTTTCTGTGTGTATGTGTGTGTGTGTGTGTGTGTGTGTGTGCGTATATGTATTTTTTTATTTTTATTTTTATTGCCGTATTTGTTTATTATACCCAGGGCCTTGCACAGACTTTGCAAGTGCTGTACTGCTGGGCTGCACCTGTAGCCCATTTTTAAAAGTTTTTATCTTGAGACAGGGTCTTGCTAAGTTATGTAGGCTGCCTCTGGCCTCAAAGCTGTGATTCTCCTCTTCTGCTTCCTGAGTCGCTGGGATTACTGGTGTGAGCCACCATGCCTGGCATTTAAAAATATTTTTGATCCATAGTTGGTTGAGTCTATGGATGCAAACCCCACAGATATGAAGAGCTGACTATATACTGAAAACTATAAAATACCAATGAAAGAAAATGATAGTAACACAAATAAATGGAAAGACATCCTGTGTTCATGGATTGGAAGAATTATATTGTTTAAATACTATTCAAAACAATCTAGAGATTCGATTCAATGTTCATCAAAATTCCAATGTCATTCTTCACAAAATAGAAAAATAATCCTAAAAGATCATTTGGAATCACAATCGACCTCAAATAGCCAAAGCAGTCCCAAGCAAAGAAACAGTATCTAATTTAAAATATAATACATAGTAGTCAAAGCAGTATGGTGCTGGTATAAAAGTAGACACATTAGCCAATGGAATAAGATAGAGAACCCAGAAATAAATCCATGCATTTATAGTCAATTGATTTTTGACAAAGATGACAAGAAAACAGAGAAGAAAAAGGTTACTTTCTTTAATGGTGCAGAAAACTGGCTATGAACCTGCAGAAGCATGAAATTGGAGTCTTATCCCATATATAAGAATCACTTACAATGGATTGAAACAGAGCTTTAATCCCATGAAAAATTGGGTTCAGGTTTGGATGAGGTTTCAATATGTTAAAATTTAGAGGGTTCGGGTTCAGTTTGTGTTTGGGTTTAAAATTGTAATCCTATGTAGATAGAGGAAACAAAGCTTTTAATGTTTAATTTTTTCAAATTTTAAATAGCTAATGATAAAAAAATCCCCAACCATCAAAAACTGAACTTGAACCCAATTTTTTGCTGAGTTTAGAAAAAAAAAATTTTAAGTGCTTAAACGGGAACAGGTTCAGGGTTTGGGTTTGGGTATGGTTTGAAGCCATGCTATCTATATACACAATTTAAACCTGAACCAGAACCAAACCAGAACCCAACTTTTCATGAGTTAAAGCCCTGGATTAAAGACATAAGCAGCTAGGGGTGTAGCTCATTGGTAGAACAAATACTTAGCATGCACAAAACCTTAGGTTCAATCCCCAACAACACACACACACACACACACACACACACACACACACACACACGAGAAGAAAGAAAAAGAAAAGCCTTAAACATAAGAGTTGAAACCTTATAAAGCTACTAGAAGAAAACATGGGGGTAAAGCTCCACAACATTTGCCTGGGAAGTGATTTCTTGGTTATGAACCCCAAAGCATATGAAACAAAAGGAATAATATACGAATGGGATTAGTTAAAACTAAAAAGCTTCTGCCCAGTAATGAAACAATTAACAAAGTGAAAGAACATCTGACAGATTGAGAGAAAATATTTGTAAATCATAATCTGATAATGGGCTGATATCCAACATATGGGAGGAATTCAATAAGAACTCAATAAGAAAAAAATAACTATTTAAAATAACTATTTAAAAATAAGCAAAGGTCCTGAATAAGCATTCCTTGAAAGAAGAGAGACAATGGCCAGTAGATATAGACAATGGCCAGTTAAATAATTAAAATTATGAACTATCACAACACATCTATAGAATGGCTATTATCAAAAAGATAAAAGAGGCCAGACATTGTGACACAGGCCTATAATCTCAGCAACCTGGGAGGCAGAGATAGGATCACAGGTTTGAGGCCAAAGGCAGCTTGTATAACTTAACAAGACTTTGTTTCAAGATAAAAAATAAAAAATGAGCTGGGAGTGCAGCCCAGTGGTAGAGCACTTGCAAAGTATGTGCAAGGCCCAGGGTTCAACCCCTAAGTACTATAAAAGAAAAAAAAAAAAAAGAATGAAAGATAAGTGTTGATGAAGATGTGGGGAAAAGAGAACTCTTGTACATTTTGTTGGGATGTAAATTATTACAGACATTTTGGAAAACAGTATAGATGTTGTCAGAAAGGCAAAATAGAGCTCAGTTGTAGAGCTCTTATAAAGTATGTGCAAAGCCCTGGGTTCAATCCCAAGCATTAGAAAGAAAGAAGGAAAGAAAGAAAGAAAGAAAGAAAGAAAGAAAGAAAGGTAAAACACCCTACCAAAAATAGAATTATCATGGATTCCAGCAATACCACTTCTAGATATATATCTAAAGGAAATGAAACCAAGATATCAAAGTGCACTCTCATGTTCATTGCAGCTCTATTCCTAATAGTGAAGATATAGAGTCGATCTAAGTGCCTATCACAGATGAATAGATGAAGAGCATGTGATACAAAAACACAATGGAGTACTATTTAGCCTTTCAAAAGGAGAAAATTGTGTCATTTGTGATACCATTGATGAATCTTGAGGACATTATGCTAAGTGAAATAAGAACAGAAAGACAAATACCACATGATCTCACTGACATATGGAATCTAAAAATGTCATACTTGTTGGGGGTGTAGCTCCTTGGGAGAGCACTTGCCTAGCATGACCGAGACCCTGAATTCTATCCCTAACACCCAGAAATAAATAAATAAAATAATAAAAGTAACAAGTTGTTATGGTTTGAATCTAAAATGTACTCTAAAGGTCATGTGTTTGAATGTTTGGTTCCTAGCTAGTGGCACTGTTTGTGGAGGCTATGGAACTTTGTTGTTGTTATTGTTAGGTGCCATTGAGTTGGGTCCAACTCATAGTGAAAGTACATACAGCAGAAGCAAACACTCCTCAATTCTGTGCCAAGCACATGACCTTATTTATGTTTAAGCCCAATGTTGCAGACACAGTGGGATTCCACTTTTGCGGAAGCAGCTCCCCGGGGGCAGGCCTTTGGAAGTTTTTATCCAGACCCATGATTCCAGTTAAGCTCTCTGCTTCCTTATTGCCAAGAGGTGAGGTTCTTTGCCAGAGGTGCCACCATGCCTGTTCTGCCACCATGCCATATGCCTTCCCTGCCTTTAAGGGTGGAAATTCTCTAACCGTGACCTCCCAGTAAATCTCTCCCCATCCATAAGTTTGTCAGTTTCTCTTTCACAGTGTTGTGCCAGCTGAGTAACAGAAAAGTCACTTACAGATGCAGAAAGTGGGATGGTGGATAGATGAGAGTGGACAGGAAAAGTAGAGATGATGGTGAGAGAGTACAAAGTTTCAGCCAGGAGGAATAAGTTCTAGTGACCTATTCCAGAGGATGGTAACTATAGTTAATGATAAAGTATTATATATTTCAAAATTGGTGAAAGACCAGATTTTTAAATATTCTCACCACAAGGAAAGGATAAGTTTGTGAGGCGAGGGATATTTTAATTTACCTCATTTAATTCTACAATGTATACATGTATCATAACATGACTCTGTACCCCATAAATATCTATAAGCATTATTTGTTAATAATAAATAAAAAGATAACTTGAATTACATGACACACTAAGGGTATTATTTTCATAGAAAATTAATACATCAAATAAACATACCATACTAGTTATAAACAAATATTATATAGTTATGTTACTTTGTACTTTGTTAGGTGCCGTCGAGTCGGTATCTGACTCATAGCAACCCTCATAGGGTTTTCAATGGCTGACTGTTTTCGGGATTGCTTTGGAAGTGGATTGCCAGGCCCTTCTCCCATTTTTGGGGTGCTGGGAATTGAACTCAGGACCTCAGAGACTGCAGTGCAGTGCTCTACCAACTGAGCTAAATCCCAGCCCACTATATGGTTATGTTGTTGTTGTTGTTAGGTGCCGTCGAGTTGGTATCCAACTCATAGCGACCCTCATAGGGTTTTCAATGGCTGACTGTTTCGGATTGCCTTGGGTGTGGATTGACAGGCCCTTCTCCCATATAGTTATAGGTCTTAGTTATTTGAAACAGTAAGGTTAAGATATTAAAATCACTCAGTAAGTATGCTTTGAAATGAAAACAAAAGTACAAAGTGGGAAGTGAGTCAAGACTCAACATCTAGTAGCACTTCTATGTGCCAGGGATTATGATAAGGATATTCTGTTCCTCCAACATGCCAAATGTGATGCTTCCTCAGTCTTGCACTCATTTTCCCTTGGCCTGGCACATTTACCTTATTTGTGGGGATTTCTCTCAACACCCCACCATATCATATGTGCCAATCCTCCATTCCTTGCTTTATTTTTCTCTACAGCACTTATCACCATCTAATGTATCTCTGTATCTGCTTGTTTCTTATTTCCTGTTTCTCCCACTATTATATAAGCTTGATAATAACAGGAACTTTGTTTCCTGGTACATAGTACCCAGAGCAGCATCTGGCAAGAAATCAGTACATAATTTATTTGGAAAACACTGCTTGTAAGAACATGGTTTTGAGAAGGAGAAACTGAGTACTTGTGTAAAAGCATATTCTTCAAGAGGCAATCCCACCTACCTTTTCCTTGTATTGTTTGCCATAGGTTTTCTTCCAGAGATGCCAGTGGTGATCCAGGGTAGGATCTTCATGCAGCTGTGCCATTGCCAAGGAGCACACCAGGGGCACCCAAACCAGCCATTTCTCTCTGTTTAAGAGAAGGTGATACAGGAAACATAGCTATTAGCTGCATCTATGTTTTCAAAACAGAAGATAACTAGGCAAGATATATCAAAGGCACACGCTCCCATAAGTCAGAACTATGCTAGTAACTTTCTCGAATATATATTCACAAAAAATAAGTTCTGAGTTATGTCTGAAATAAGACTTTCAATAATTAGTTGTACTTTAAAAGAGGATTTTCAAAATTTCCCAGTATCTGGAAAAACAAACACACCTGGAAAAAGCAGGGGCTTTCCAGGATTTGCCAATAATTCTAATCAAGGGATATCCTCTTTCCTCCTTTCCAAATAGAAATGATCCTTAAAAAGAGAATGAGCCTCTGAAAAATCAGTTTATCTTCTGAATTTTTGCATACATGAGCTTGCCTTAACTGGCCTATTTAAATATCTACAATCCAAGCCAGGCACGGTGGTGCACACTTGTAATCCTGGTGATTTGGGAGGGGGAGGAAGGAAGATCCCAAATTTAAGACCAGAGGGAGCCTGTGTAATTTATACCTTGTCAAGATAAAAAATAAAAAAGGGGCTGGAGTGCAGCTCAATGGCCTAGTGCTTGCAAAGTATGCGTGAGACCCTGGGTTCAGCTCCCCAGTACCTAAAAAAAACCACAAGCCAGTGTATACATGTATAGAAACATCACATGGTTCCCCATTTATATGTATAAATTTTGTTTTTATAAGATAAATTTAATTTTAAAAGTAAGCCAGGAACAGTGACATACACCTGTAGTCCCAGCTGCTCAGGAGGCTGAGGGAGTAGGATTGCTTGAGCTCAGGAGGTCCACCCTGGGCAACATAAAAAGGCCTCATTTTAGCGGGTGCCTGGAGTACACAGTAGTACCAGCGACTCTGGAGGCCAAGGCAGGTGGATCACAAGTTTAAGGCCAGTGATAGCTTCTGTAACTTAGTGAAACTTTTCTCAAAATTTAATAAAGGGCCGGGGCTGGGAATGTGGCTCAGTGGTAAATCATTTGCCTAGCATGTTCAAGGCCTTGGGTTCAAGGCCCCCTCCCACACACACACGAGAAAAAAAATTCTCATCTTAAAAATAAATGAATAGGGCTAGGGATATAGCTCAGTGGTAGTGCACTAGCCTAGCATGGGTGAAGCATGGGTTTGATCCCCAGCTCTGCAAATAAATAAATAAATACATAGACTGACTTTAAAAAAAATAAATGCCTGCCACCTTTAGAGATAGTTAAAAGGCAATTGCTATCTATTGTTTTTATTTCCTTAGATTATTTTCCTTTCTAGACTTTTTTCCCAACAAATCAAATATTTGTTTCAAAGGAAGTAATTACTCTCTAAAACACCCTTTCTATATTTAATTCAAAAAGACTTACAAATTTAGTGACTAACTGCCTCAGACTAGATTCTACTTTCTTTTCCATTTCTTTTTAATTCAAAACAACTTGGATTTTAACCATGCAGACCTTCAGATTATATTCCAAACAAAGCTAGGCTTCAGCCTCATGCTAAGATGTTCAAACAGCCATTAACTTTTCAAAATAGATTTGTATTTCTTTTTCTTTATATTCCTTTTTCCCAGGGCTTCACAGATACTTTACAAGTGCTCTACCACTGTACCCCCAGCCCATTTTTAGTTTTTTATTTTGAGATAGGTTCTTGCTAAATTATGCAGGCCAGCTCTGGCCTCAAATTTGTGATCCTCCTACTTCAGCCTCTCAAGTTGCTGGGTGTAGGCCCTGGCATCTGGATTCAAAACAGATTCTTTTCAATCAGAAAAACAAGAGGCAATTGAGCGACATAACTTTTTTTTTTTAACCTTACTTCCTGAAACCAAAGATCTAAAACCTAGCAGGCAGAGCAAACTGAAAGAGGGTGTTTAAAGACCAAATGTAAGAAAACAAACAAACAAAAAACCAGACAGTACCTACATGATAGAACCAGCAGAAACTCCCATAGTAAGAATCCTCGAAGTGTTGTGCTGGCTCCAAAGATTTCAAAGGCAATAAGGCAACTTCAGTTGAATTGACTTTAAAAAGAAATCAAAACTTGTCACATGAGGTATCCACAATGAGGAAGTAAACTTTCATTTCAGTTTCATTTAAAATCTTAACAGATCAGCTACCTTTGTTACTGGGGAAGCAGATCCCGGAGGCAGGCAGCAGCAAAACCTCAGTTTGTAAGTTCTAGTAAAGAATATGTTGTTGTTGTTGGGTGCCATAGAGTCAGTATCTGACTCATAGCGACCCTCATAGGGTTTTCAATGGCTGTTTCGGGATTGCCTTGGGAGTGGATTGCCAGGTACTTCTCCCAAGTAAAGAATATAGACAGCATTTATTAAAAGATAGTATACCTTTGAGAAGTAAAGGCAAGCAGTAGGGAACAGCTGCTGCTGCTGCTACTACTACTGCATAGAGCTAAGGTCAAATATGTTTTTTTTTTAATTGGACATTTTTAATGTACACCTTAATGTGATTCATTCTGACATGTTTTCATTGTGGCATTTACATATATATGCATTTTGATGTACATTATTCATATAGGTGCCCCCTTACCCTCTTGTATGCTTCCCCCCCACCCTCCCAATGTAAGTCTTCTCTATCATTTACTTGGTAATATTTTTCTATATGTACTTGAGTTCCAGTTCTGTTTAAGATAGAAATTTTTCCTGTAGCGAACTTTATTATTATCTTGTCAGAACAATCACATGCATTTTCTAGACCATTTATATTGACATCATTCTTAGCTTTTTTTTTTTCCGTTTTGTTTTGATCCGACCTTTGAATAGGATGTTTCCTCCTTATAATTTTGATTCAACTCCCACATATGAGTGAGAACATGTGGTGTTTCTCTTTCTGAGCTTGTGTTCGTTCACTTAAAATAATTTTCTCTAATTCCATCCATTTTGCTGCGAATGACCTTATTTCATTTTTCTTAATTGCTGAGTAGTATTCCATCATGTATATGTACCATAGTTTTTTTAATCCATTCTTCTGTTGAAGGGCACTTTGGTTGATTCCATATCCTTGCTATTGTGAAAAGTGCAGCATTGAACATGGAGATGCAGGTGTCTAGGTGGTATGATGACCCATCTTCCTTTGGATAAATTCCCAGTAGTGTTATAGCTGGGTCGTAACGGTAGATCTATTTTCAGTTTTTTAAGATATCTCCATATTGATTTCCACAGTGGCTGAACCAATTTACAGCTCCACCAACAATGTAATAGTGTTCCTTTTTCACCGCAACTTTGCCAGCATTTGTTGTTATTTGTTTTATTGATCTTGGCCATTCTTACTGGTATAAGGTGAAATCTCAGAGTTGTTTTAATTTGCATTTCCCTAATGGCTAGGGATGTTGAGTATTTTTTCATGTGTTTCATGGCTTTACGGACCTCTTCATTTGAGAACTGTCTACTCAGTTCCTTTGCCCATTTGTGTATTGGGTTATTTGTTTTTTGGGGAGTTTTTTTCTTGAGTTCTTTATAAATTCTAGTAATTAGACCTTTATCTGATGTATAAAATGTGAAGATTTTCTTCCATTCTGTGGGGGTTTCCATGACTCTGTTAATTGTTTCTTTTGCTGTGCAGAAGCTTTTTAATTTCATGCGATCCCATTTATCTATTCTTGTTGCAATTTCTTGAGCAATTGGAGTTCTATTAAGGAAATACTTTTTTATGCCTATATGATGGAGTGTATTGCCTATCTTGCCTTCTATAAGTTTTAAAGTTTCTGGTTTTATGTTGAGATCTTTTATCCATTCTGAGTTAACTCTCATGTATATTGAGAGATGTGGGTCCGCTTTCATTTTTCTGCATGTGGATGACCATGTTTCCCAGCACCATTTGTTGAAAAGGCTGTCCTTTTTCCAGTTTACTTGCTTTGCTCCTTTGTTGAAAATAAGGTGGCTAAAGGTGTGTTGAGTATATCTGGGTCTTCTATTCTGTTCCAGATGTCTTCAGGCCTATTTTTGTGCCAATACCAAGCTGTTTTTGCAACCACTGCTCTGTAATATAGTTTGAAGTCAGGGATTATAATTCCACCTGCATTAGATTTGCAGCTTAAAAGTGTTTGGGCTATACATGGTCTTTTGTGGTTCCATATGAATTTTTGGATCATTTTTTCTATTTCTGTAAAGTCACTCAGTGGAATTTTAATGGGTATTGCATTAAACCTATAGAGTGCTTTTGGCAGGATAGCCATTTTAAATATATTAATTCTCCCTATCCAGGAGCAGGGGAGGTCTTTCCATTTTTCAGTGTCCTCTGCTATTTCTTTCTTTAAGGTTTTGAAATTTTTCTTGTAGAGGTCTGAAGGGTCTTCGGTTAGATTGATTCTAAGGTATTTAATTTTCTGGTGGGCTATCATGAATGGTTGTTGTTGTTAGGTGCCGTCGAGTCGGTATCCGACTCATAGCGACCCTCATAGGGTTTTCAATGGCTGATTATTTCGGGATTGCTTTGGGAGTGGATTGCCAGGTCCTTCTCCCATTTTTGCAGTGCTGGGAATTGAACTCCGGACCTCAGAGACTGCAGCGCAGCGCTCTACCCACTGAGCTAAATCCCAGGTCATGAATGGTAGTTTTCCTGAAATTTCCTTCTCTCCCTGTTTGGAATTGGTGTAAAGAAAAGCTATTGATTTTTGTGTGTTAATTTTGTAGCTTGCGACTTTGCTGAAGGAGTTAATTAGATCCAGAAGTTTTCTGGTTGCGGTTTTGAGGTCTTTCAGGTACAAGATCATATCATCTGCAAATAAGGATAATTTGACCTCTTCCTTGCCAATCTGTATCCCTTTGATTTCTTTCTCTTGTCTGATTGCCTTGGCCAGGACTTAAATTACTATGTTAAATAGAATAGGAGAGAGAGGACATTCTTGTCTTGTTCCAGACCTAAGAGGAAATGGTTTCAGTTTTTCTCCATTTAATATAATGTTGGCTGTAGGTTTGTCATAAATGGCTTTTATGAAATTAAGGTATTTGCCTGTTATACCTATCTTCTCCAGTGTTTTTATCATGAAAAGGTGTTGAACTTTGTTGAAGGCCTTTTCAGCATCAATTGAGATAATCATGTGGTTTTTGTTTGCCAGTTTCTTGATATGCTGGATTACATCGATTGATTTCCATATGTTAAACCAGCCTTGCATCTGTGGTATAAATCCCACTTGGTCATGGTGGATAATCTTTTTTATATGCTGCTGGATTCTGTTTGCCAGAATTTTATTAAATATTTTTGCATCTAGATTCATAAGGGAGATGGGTCTGTAATTCTCTATCTTAGATGAATCTTTTCCTGGTTTAGGTATCAGAATGATGGTAGCTTCATAGAATGAATTTGGGAGTGTTCCCTCCTTTTCTATTTTTTGGAATAGTTTGAGGAAGCCAGGTATTATATCTTCTTTAAAAGTTTGGTAAAATTCTTCCGTGAATCCATCAGGACCTGGGCTCTTCTTTGTTGGGAGACTTTTAATTACATTTTCTATTTCTGTATATGTAATGGGCTTGTTTAAGTCAGTTATGTCTTCTGGGGTTAGATTTGGTAGGTCATACATGTTAATAAATTTGTCCATTTTTTCTGCATTTTCATATTTTTGGGAATACAGTCTCTCATAGTAATCCCTGACAATTTTCTGTATTTTGTTGGAGTCGGTGGTTATGGTTCCGTTGTTTTTCATAATCCATACTATGTTGGATTTTTCCTTTTTCTTTTTGATGAGGTTAGCCAGAGGGGTGTATATTTTATTAATCTTTTCAAAGAACCAGCTATTAGTCTTATTAATTTTTTGAATTATTTCTTTGGATTCTAATTGAGATATTTCTCCCTTTATTTTTGTAATTTCCTTTTGGGTGTTCCTTTTAGGCTTGATTTTTTGTTGGTTTTCTAGTGTCTTAAGATGCATCATTAGGTTATTTATTTGGCTCTTCTTTATTTTATTGATGAAGGCACATAATGCTATAAACTTCCCTCTTAAATCTGCCTTTGCTGTATCCCATATGTTTTGGTATGATGTGTTTTCATCATAATTTGATTGTAGGAATTTTTAAAATTCCAATTTGAGTTCATCAACAATCCGTGGGTCATTCAGCAGTGTATTATTCAGTCTCCATGAGTTTGTAAAGTTTCTGGAATTATTCTTGCTCTTGAGCTCCAATTTTATCCCATTGTGATCTGATAAGGGACAGGAGATAATTTCTACTTTTTTGTATTTGTTGAGGGAGTTCTTATGGACTAGCATATGATCTATTTTAGAAAACATACCATGTTGAGCTGAGAAGAATGTGTATTCCTCATCATGTGGATGAAATATTCTGTATATATCTGTGAGATCCAACTGGTTTAGGGTGGAGATTAGATTTGACGTTTCTCTGTTGATTTTTCATTTTGATGACCTTTCTCTTGATAAAAGTGGGGCATTGAAGTCTCCCATAATTATTGATTCTGGTCCAATAAAGTTCTTTATATTCCATAAAGTTTGTCTTATAAAGCTAGGTGCCCCTATGTTTGGGGCATAAATATTAAGGTGCGTTATTGATTCTTGATCGATTGTTCCTTGTATTAAAATGTAATGTCCTCCTTTGTCTCTTCTAATTAGTTTTGGAATGAAATTTAATCTATCTGAAATTAGTATTGCACCACCTACTTTGTTTTGTTCCTCCCCTGCTAGGTATGCATTTTTCCAGCCCTTAATTCTCAGTTTATCCCAGTCTTTGTGAGTTAGATGAGTTTTCTTGAATAGTACATATTGATGGTTTGTGTTTTTTCATCCAATTAGCCAGTTTCTGTCTCTTAATTGGCGAGTTAAGACCATTTACACTAATAGTGATTATGGAGTAGCATTTATTGTTATATACCCAATCATTACCTGTTACTGATTTATTAATCATGTTTGCTTTGGTCCTTTCTTGGGTTGCACTCTTTCAGCTAACCAGTTCTTTGTTTTCCTTTATAGGATTGTTTTAACTCTCCTGGATGTGGTAGTTGATTTACAATCCTCTCCAGTGCTGGTTTGGTGGTTGCATATCGTTTAAATGCTTCAATGTCATTAAATGTCTTATACTCCTCATCTATTTTCAAAGATAATTTTGCTGGATATATTAGTTTTGGTTGGAGATTGTTTTTTTTTTAGGATTTGAATCACCTGTGTCCATTCCTTTCTAGCCTTCAATGTTGATATGGAGAAGTCTGCAGTAATTTTAATAGGTTTTGCTTTATAAGTAATAAGGGGTTTCTGTCTTGCTGCTTGCAGGATAGCTTCCCTGGTCTCTAATGACAGCATGCAAGCGATGACATGTTTTGAGGATGATCTACTTAAGTCAGCCTTCAAAGGAGTCCTGAATGTCTCAGTGGTGTATATATCCATTTCCTGTACTATCTTTGGGAAGTTTTCCTTGAGGATATCCTTTACTAGATTTTGAAGGCCTCCAGTGGATCTTTCTTCCCTTCAGGGATGCCCTGAATTCTTAAGTTTCATTTTTTCATTCTATCTGAGTTCTCCTGGAAATCTTTTTTTAATACCTTTATCATTGATTCCATTTCTGACTGTTTGTATTTATGTTCATTTATGGCATCTTCAGAATCAGAAATCCTCAGCTCAGATTCATCCAATCTCGACGAAAAAGATTCTTTAGTCGAGTTCAATTCAGTTAACTTGGATTGAGTTTCAAGGAGAGTTGCTTGGTTTTTCCTTATCATTTCTAACTGGGATGATAGAACGGATTCCAAGTGAGATACCTTCTTTTCAAGGATTTCCAGGGTGTTTGTGGTATTTGTTTTAATTTCTCTTAGCATATTTATAACCATGACTCTGAATTCTGAATCAGAGATCTCTAAGAATTGAGAGTCCTTGGAGTTATTTGTTGGGGGGCTTTCCTCTCTGGGGCCTTCAGATCCATCCTGCCCCTTTGTGTTTTTTGAAGGTTTACTTTGTTTTCTCATAATATGTTTTGTGAAGTAGAATTTGTCTCTCCTGAGTGCACAGAACTTCTCCCTCTGTTATTCCTTTGAGATTGTGTCATGCTGAATTTCTGGTGCTTATTTGAGTTTATAAACTGGGTATATTCTTGGCTTTTTGGTTTGTGTGGTTCTCTCTTTAGTCCACCAGTCCAACTCCAAAGGGGCTAATGGCTAGGGATGCGATAGATTTTGTTTCTCCTCTGTGGGTTGAGAAAGTGGGGGGATCTGGTGACAGAAGAGGGGGAAAGAGGAGGTAGAGGACACAGGCTAATAGAAATAACTGTCAAAATTAAAATTAAGGTTAAGACTTAAGAGTAAAATAATTAATACAGAGACACATATATAGCTTAAGAAAAAGAGAAGGAGAATAGAAAGAGGGAAGAGAGTAAAACAAGAAAGGAAGAAAATAGAAATGAAAAAAAAGAAAAAAACTCACACATACATGCTCCCACCCACATATAAAATCACTTATAGTCACGTGCGGTGGTATACACCTGCAATCCCAGTGGCTTGGGGGAGCAGAGGCAGGAGGACCACAAGCCCGAGATCACAGCCAGCCTGCACAACCCAGCGAGACCCTGTCTAAAAAAGTAAAAAATATGGGCTGGGGGCACAGCATGGCTGTCCAGTACCTACAAAGCAAGCAGG